>JAODAL010006233.1:0-135413 GCA_025379985.1 Phyllomedusa bahiana | reverse complement strand
ACCAGTATGTCATGTGACGCAGCATCTACGTAAATCTTAAAACAAAGCAATTCTATATTACAACCACAGGTGATTGAAAGGTGCAAAAATTCCATTATTATACCAACAACATAACAGATACGTGTTTTTGGAATTTGTGCCAGTCCAGATTTGTTGATAGACACCTTGCAGTTAAATTTGATCCAGCAATTTTGTTTGATTAGAGGGATTTGAGAATGCTGTGATTTGCCGTCTTTTAATAAGAGACTTTCCAAAATGATTCCATACCTTCTCAAATTTTTATATTTCTGGACATGAGCGAAATGCAGGTGGTAAGCGAGGCAAATAGGGGGGGAAGAACATGGAGGTAGAGGTTAGAGAGAAGGTTGCTCCTTCAGTGCTGGCGGACAACACGATGCCAGCGGATCGTAGCTTTTTGCCGAGCGACCGTCAGGCTGTCATCGCTGGGTCAGGGCACTGTGAATCTAAGTAACGAACATCGTCGCCAATCTGTCCTTCAGTGGGTTTATGCAACCTGAATCTAAGAGTCTTACTCCTCGTCCTCCCAGTCTCGGCCACAAATGTCGTAATCAGCATCATCAGCATCGTCCACATGAAGCAGCCCAAATGTCAACTCGCTGTAACCACACTGTGGATAATCCATTGTATGAAGACTCTTTGATGACAAATGCAGGTTGGGGTCAGAGGCATGTTAAAAGATCAAGAGGATGATTTAGTTGCTCAGACGCCCTGTTTATGATGCCACCGAGGAAGGTGAAGGAAGCCGGTCAATCGGCAAAAAATTCCCGGGCGGTCTGCAACGCCTTGCAGGTGCCCCTTGCTTGTAGCCGCAGCCTTCTGGATGCAGAAAGTCAGGACGAACCAAGCCACCTGTGTTGATGATGATGATGATGACGGAACATTGCGGATCCATCCTGGTCTTTTTCCGCAGGAATTGCTTGCGAGCGCTTCTTCAGTGGTACGAGGAGGTAAGAAAACGGTTGGGGTAGTGTCAATACCGGGGGGTCCCGCCACAAAAAGGAGGTGGGCGGTTCGCAGAAGTCCTCTGATATGATTCCGCCAGCCACGGGTCAGCGCAAACCCGGCTCATCGCTTATCGCACGTCAAAAGTCAGGACCTCTCAAGCTGGGCCTTCTTTGAGCAAGCCTCTGATTACCAGGGATGTCAGATGCCGCCTTTTGCCGTAAACGCTAAGTAGAGGCAAGACTTTAAGTGGTTTTAACCACCACAAACATGTCTAGTCACATTGCAGCGAATGCATTGAGTGAAATGGAGGGAACACTTGGCCCAAAAAAGGCCAGACGACGCAGGGCCTCCAAACCACTGTCAAAACCCCTCTGTCTCCGCCTCCTCCTCCTTCCGCCACCACCAAGGTATCCTCCGCTGCCCATGTCTCTCAGAGTCATGATCAGGGGATCCAGCATCCGCTTCAGCCTCCACCGTGCCACGAGTACTACCAGCACCACCAGAGACCATACTACCCCTTCTCCTTCCGCCAGTTTGACGACCTGCACGCCGTACAGCGGCCAGTTCTAAGCAGCCAAGCCTTCTGTCTTCAGGTTTGGGAACAGAAGGAAAACACACTTTTACCCCAAACCCATCCCAAAGCCAAAAAGCCTGAATGTCGGCATTGCCAGGCTTTTGTGCCTTGGAAAATGTGTTTGCCTTTCCGCTCTGGTGGACACAGATGGGTCCGCCACGTCATGGCCCTCGCCTGCCCCAATACCAGATGCCGAGCAGACATTTCTTTGCCAGAAAAGCCGTCCCTGCCCTGGCCAGCCACGTGTCATCTAAAATTTCAAGCGACAGTTGTCTGCATTCTGTGTACGAAAAAGACCATCTCACCACCGACACATGGTACTAGTAAGACGGCCAGGCGCTATATCTCAGTGACAGCTCAATGGGTGAGCTGGTTGTATGTCTCTGGGTGTGACGGTGGCTCTCAGGCTCGGCGCACACGCTCTTTCTCAAAAACCTGCGAGGGATGGTGGCAGGGCTCTTTCACCCAAGGTCTCTGGTGGCATCACGTGCCCAGAGACACCAGGCCGGGTTGAAATTAATCTGCGTTGGAGACCGTCCACACACAGGTCAGGAGCTGGTGGACGGCTCTAAGCAACGCGAGGACCGAGCGCTGGCTGGGTGGACTAAGAACCTTGTGCCAGGCTAAGGTGGTGGGCGATAACGGCGAAATCTGCTTGCCGCCCTTAAAGATCGGTAGCTGGAGCTCAATCCCTAGACTGGCACATGTCATGAACCTTGTCGTCCAGAAATTTCTAAAGAGCTACCACGGGTCTGGACTGCCTGCTGAAGAAGGCTCGAGGTCTTGGATGGGGGGGTTCGCACTTCCGCCGTTCGCACCCTGCTTCATCACGCCTGCTGCGGTTGCAGCGTCAGCTCGGCCATCCGTCAACCGTCTCATTGTTGACGTGGCAACACGTGGAATTCACTCACATGCTCCAGCGATTGTGGCAAGCAGGCGCAATGCCAATTACGCAGTACAAAGTGGACACATGGCCTGACAAGCAGCGGTACGGAGACTCGGGGTGTTGAACCACCGATGAGTGGAGGCAGGTGAAAGAGATCTGCCCATCCTTGTCCAGTTTTGAAGAAGCCACAAAATGGTCAGTGCGGACAATGCCCTTCGTCAGCATGAGCATTGTGGTGATCTTTGTTCTGGAGACGATCGGTTGGACACTCTGAATACAACACGTCCCGCCATGCGACGGCAGAGGGAGACGGACACTGATGCGGACACGGAGCCTTTCTCTCGTTTCAATAATCCCACAAGGCCGACAGTTTTCACTAATTTCATCGGTCTTCATTAGCAGTTGTTCGGGGTAAGAGCTAGTGCATGGTGGCGCATCAGCTCTCAGGGTGCATCTTAAGGCAAGTCAGGGCTTGTAGTTGAATGCTGTGCTGGAGGTCAGCGGAGGGAGGAGGAGGTATTCCTAGACCACCAGATGTTACCGACGTCCATGCCTTGGAAAGAGGTTTGGCGCGACTATGCGTAGGAGGAGGATGTGTGGAAGTCAGTTTGCTAGTGCCCATCGACACCACGAGGCTTGGGAATCAAGGCTCCATCTCTCACATGAGTGTGCTTTGGATGACTCCATTCCTCCACATGATCCTCGCATTAAGGCCATCAAATGAAAACGTTACTGGGTGGCCACTATGGACTCCCATGGTACAAAGCAAAAATCAGCACTTTCCTTCACCCACACCAAATAGAGATATTAAAATGCAGAAATGGAGACCTTGCTGATTGATCAACTGGAGGACATCTTGTTGCGTCTGCTATCATCGTTACCAAATGTCACGGTGGAACAACATCAGCGACGTGACAGCGTAGAGTGCCAAGTAGGCGTTGCGGCAGCAGCAGGCAAGGTGGCAGAAGCCTAAGGTTTGACCTCTAGCAATCTTTGTTTACCACCTCACCAACGCATGCAATGCAGGGCACACAATCCAACACACAGAGATCAGCTTAAGTCATGGTGCCACGACTATCTGCGTCTCAAACACCGATGTTTTTGCCATGTTGGTTACCGGACCCAATAGACTTCTGGGTATATCCAAATGGACGAATGGCCCGAGCTGGTCGTCACGCCATAGAGGTTGTTGTCTGCCAGCAGCCAGCGTCATATCTGAGCGGACCTTCATCACAGCTGAGGAGTCATTACAGACAAACGCATCCGGCTTTCCACAGATAATGTGGATCGTTTGACTTTCATCAAGATGAATAGGCATGGATCTATGATGATGTTGTGGGCCAAATTGCCGTGTTCTCCGATTAGTTGCCGGTATACTTCACATTCCTTTTCAAACAGGAAATGGTCCTCTTGAAAACTTTTTTTTTAAATGATTCATTTCTTACTGCAATTTTTATTCTCTTTTCCCAACAGTTCATTCTTGATGTTTTGATTGTGAGGGACTGTAAAAGACAGCAAGTTTCATGACAACACCGTATTCCATTACTCACTTTATCTTAAGAAGTTTGCATTGTCAATGGTTTTGAGGTCATGTTGCTGTGAGTTACAGCAATAATCATGAAATCCTTTGGAACAGAAATGTGACTTCTAAGTGGCATTTCTCCCTCACAATTTTTAAATAGTGGCTGAGAAGTCAATTTAAAATTTTTTGGGTTCATGTTTGCTGTGAGATACAGCTATAATTATTGTGTCCTCTGGAAATAGAAATGTATTTTTACCCAATTTCTTATTTTTTTTAAAATATTTGTAATATATATTTTTAAAATTTTAAAAAAATACAAATAAATTTAAAAATGTAAAAAATAATTTAATAAAAAATTTTATAAATTATGGCTTCTAAGTGGCATTTCTCCTCACAATTTTTAACAGTGGCTGAGGAAGTTCATTTTTATTAATTATTTTGGGTCATGCTGCTTTGAAATGCAGCATACTACTGATCTATTATAAATAATATGTTGTTTCTATCAGACATTTGTTTTCACAATTGACCAAAGTGGCTCACTGGGTATGCTTTGAATTTTTGGGGGAATTTGGTGTGACATGCACGCTATCTTCAGGTTCTATTCTAAAAATGTTGTTTTAAACTAGACATTTGTTCTTCACAATTGGGACCAAAGTGGTTCAAGGGTCTGCTTTGAATTTTTTGGGGGGCATTTTGCTTTGGACTTTTGCAAGTATTACTAACAGGTCCTATTCTAAAAATGTTGTTTCTAACAGGACATTTGTTTGCACAATTGTCAAGAGTGGCTCAAGGTGATGGTGCTGTCAGAAACAGGATAGGTAGGACACTGTTAGATGGGACCAAATATTTGCAAAATGACTTGTTTTTGCAAAGATCTTTAAACATAGCTATCAATCCGGGTATTGAGACAACCCATTTAATACAATGAAAAAAAGGAAACAATGACATGGGGGGATTCCATCCTATTTTTAAAAATGTGTTTTCTAGAATTAAAAGTACTAAAAAATTGCATGTTACAAAATAGCTGTAAAAAGTTCCTCTGAATTGTACAAGGGACAGGTAAAAGGAAAAATTGCACAGATAGATGTAGGTGATTCAGAGAACATGGGAGTATGAGACAGACAGCAGAACAAAGTACAGAGACCATTTCCTCCAGCACGTTGAGTAAAATGAGAAAAAAGAATGCCAAGATAAAAGGGCACCTGGGTGTAACAGGAGCGTTTAGTTAACCACCAGTATTTCAAGTGAAGCTCATGGTCCACACTCATACGGTGGGTGCAAGCGCTACCAGGATATTTACTGTGTTACAGAGGAAGGCTGGAGTTCTCACACTTCCGCTCCAGCACTCTGCTTCAGCACGACAGTTTTCGTTGCTGCGTATTCAGTGGCATTTTAACCTGCGTGTTATAGATTGACGGACGCAGCCAGGGCTTTCACCGCTCCCACTTGTAACTCCGGCTGGGTCATACTGTGGCCCAGGACAGGTATAGTACAATGTCCAGTGAAATACTAAAATGGTGGTTGAAAGACTCCTTTTTCCGTCACTTTTTAAATGTGGGGGTAGTCATGCAGTGGTTTGGGGCTCATGCTGTGGCCCAGGACAGGTATAGTCAATGTCCAGTGAAAACTAAATGGTGGTTTGAAAGACTCCTTTTTCCGTCACTTTTAAATGTGGGGGTCATGCAGGTTGGGGCTCATGCTGTGGCCCAGGACAGGTATAGTCAATGTCCAGTGTAACTAAAAATGGTGGTTGAAAAGACTCCTTTTTCGGCACTTTTTTATATGTGGGGGTCATGCAGGTTTGGGGCTCATTGCTGTGGCCCAGGGACAGGTATAGTCAATGTCTAGGAAACCTAAAATGGTGGTTGAGACTCCATTTTCCCGGCCATTTTTAAATGTGGGGTCATGCAGGTTTTGGGGCTCATAGCTGTGGCCCAGGACAGGTATAGTCAATGTCCAGTGAAACTAAAATGGTGGTTGAAGACTCCTTTTTGCCGGCACTTTTTAAATGTGGGGGGTCTTGCAGGTTTGGGGCTCATGCTGTGGCCCAGGACAGGTATTATTCAATGTGCAGTGAAACTAAAATGGTGGTTGAAAAGACCTCCTTTTTGCGGCACTTTTAATTGTGGGGGTCAATGCAGGTTTGGGGCTCATGCTGCGTTCCAGGACAGGGATATTCAATGTCCTGTTCAGTAAGATGATGGTTCAAATCATACTGCTTCTGGCACCTTTTTAAAATTTGTGGGTGATTGCAGGTTTAAGGGTCAGGCTTTGGTACAAGACAGGGATAGTAAATGGTCTGTGACTTTTTTCTGTGACTTTTATAACTAAGTGTGTTGCCTAAGATGTCGGACTGGGCGTAATCCATTTGACTGTTTTGGATGTTAAATTCAGCTTCTACACCATTGTTTGGGTTGTAATAATGAGGTGTTGTTGCTCTCCCATAGACTGTTAATGGTAATCGAAGCATATTCGATCGCTCACTATCGAAAAACCTTATCGATACGGGCCTAGACTATCGAACGTATCGATCGTTACTCGATAAGCCAATGCAATTCGCTCATCACTAAATGCATACGTTACTTTAGCGGGAAGTGCATTCCTGCAAATGGATGTATGCATACGTCCTGGCGATCGTGCTGGCTTTCCCCGCATGATCGCGACATGGGTCCAGCGGTAAATTACCGCTGGCCTCATGCTGCATCACCCATGGCCGGAGTGAGCTCCGGCTGCGGGTGTTAAACCCCTTAGCTCCAACAATCAATTAAGATCTTTGGAGTTAAGTCACAGGCAGGAGGAGGGAGCCCCTCCTGCCTGCTCCCGGTGCACTGCCACACTACAGTGGGCCAGCGATCGCTTACCAGACGGCCCCGGGAAGCGTGTTTTCCTTTTTGAATAAAAGTATTTTTATTGTGTAAAAGCAGAAACACATGAAAAAAATATACAAAATATCACTGTAATTGCATTGACCTGCTGAGTAAAGCTAGCATGTCATTTATACCGCATGGTGAACGCTGTAAAAATTAAAAATAGAAAAAACACTACTGGAATGCTGTATTTTGTTCAAAATGCTCTCACCAAAATCCTTAATAAAAAGTGATCAAAGTGTATATGCCCCCCATAATGGGTATATTAAAAATCGTCAACTCATCCACAAAAGACCCACAAACAGCTCCGTATACAGAAAAATACAAAAAGCTTTGGTTGTCAGAATATGACAGCTAAAATAAATGCAATATTTTATAAAACTATTTTAGTATGTAAAAGGTAATAAAACATAAAAAACTATATAAAATTTTATATCATTGCAATTTTCCGACCCCACATAGTAAGTCATTTACACTGCAGGCGAAATTGTAAAAAATGAAGCCCAAAAACAATGGCGGGGGAACTGCATTTTTTCCCCCATTTTCAATAGCCCCCAATTACTAAAAAAACTATTGTGGGAACAATAAATGTTTTCCTTTTTTCCCAGGCCTAAACCTCTAAAAAAATTTGTGAAAAACACCCCTGTGCGGGGGTTCGATTTACTCAATGCACCCACTGATTATATTCCTTAAGGGGTGTAGTTTTCCAATATGGGCAGTCTTTTTGGTGTGTTTAGTAAGTTTTAGCAACCTTAGGATGTCTGCAAAACTGAAATAAAATCATAATGAAAATGTGACCCCAGAGTCCTGGTAGTGCTTTTCCTCTCTGGGGCTTTGTGGTTGAGCCAAATCGCGCACTAGGCTCACATATGGATTATCTCTGAAAACCGGCAAGAATCTGGGAATCATATAAGTTGCATTTACTCTGAAAATGTAATTTTATAAAAATTGAAAAATCAGCAAAAAAGGACATTTGAAATTTACCTCACTTTGCTTTAATTCCTGTGAAATATCTAATGGGTTAATAAACTTCATAAATGCTGTTTTGAATACTTTAAGTGGTGTAGTTTCTTAGATTATACCCTTTATGGGGTTATCTACAGGCCAATCAAAATCACGTTAGAACTGGACTGGTCTCTAAAAAAAAGTATATTGCAAATTTTCTTGAAAATTTGAAAATTACTACTAAATTTCTAAGCCCCCCTAATGTCTTTTAAAAATAAAAAGGCATTTAAAAAAAATGATGCCAACCTACAGTAGTCATATGGTAGATGCTAGTTATAAACTATTTTGAGTGGAATAACTATCTGTCTTACACGCGGCAATTTTTGAAGTTTGAAAATCGTAAATTTTTCAAATTTTTCACGATACTTTGATATTTTTCACAACTAAAAAAGCACTTTTTGAACCAAAATTTCTTACTATCTTAAAGCACAATGTGTCATGAGAAGACAATCTATGAATCACATGGATAGGTTAAAGTGTCAAAAAGTTATTCTCACATAAAGTGACAGATGCCAGATTTAAAAAATGGGGCTCTGTCAAAGAGGCAAAAACTGGCTCTGGTGTTAAGGGGTTAAACGTTACAGGTCTGTGAGAGCCAGAAATCTTGCTTGTTTGTAGGTGACCAAATACTTACTTTCCACCATAATTTGCAACTAAATTCTTTCCAAATCAGACAATGTGATCTTCGGGATTTGTTTTCTCATTTTGTCTCCCATAGTTGAGGTCTATTTGGTGGCCAGAGGGATACCTTGAAGCTCTTGGGCCCTGATGCAAAGAATAAAATAGGGCCCCCCAGTTACCATGCATCTTTACAATACTGGTGTCTTCTTATGTGGCAGCAGTGCTTTTGGGCCCCCTTAGGCTGCTGGGCCCGGTAGCGGTTGCTACCTCTACATCCCCTATAGCTATGCCCCTGTTGGTGGCTGACTAGATACTTTTCTTCCCACTGTATATACAATAGGTTTTAAACTTTTGCAATCAGCATTACTACATCAGAAAAGTTTTGGTACCCGCGATCTATACTGCTCCCCTAATGTCGCACCTGTCCTTGACTGCTATCATCCATTTTTTTACTTTTTGCAATGTTATCAGTTTGATTGCTAATACAAATTGTACCTTTTAATTAGTGGTATCTAGTCCTCTATGTGTTTTTGGTTGGTTATTTATATATATATATATATATATATATATATATATATATATATATATATATATATACACACACATATATGGCCGCCATTAGTGCAGTACAGCTGGTACGGCAATACAGGGCACGGCCACCCTGTGAAACAAAAAGGGGGGGGGGGTTGCGGCCTCCCACAGCTACTCTCCCCTTGCTTCACAATACCATTTAAGCTATCTCAATTGTACGTGTGTCTTTGCAATGCACATAAGTGACGTCATTGCATCACCTGTACTGTTTCCTGTTCTAGGGCCCTAAAGCATCAGGATTGGGGCCATAAGCAGGGGGACTCGCTGGGGAAGTTTGGAGAGGTGAGTACCTACCTCCTGGGGGCCCATATCTACTTACCTACTGGGGGCCCCTACCGATCTAGCTACAGGGAGTCCATATCTACCAACCTACCTACTGGGGGGCCCTTATCTACCTACCTACTGGGGGCCCTATCTACCTACTTACCTTCTTGGGGCTGGTATCTACCGATCGGGGTCCCTTATCTATCTACATGGTGACCCCTATATACTTACTGAGGGGACCCTATCTACCTACCTACTTGTCTACTGGGGGACCCCTACCTACCTAGTGGCGGCCCATATCTACCTTCTAGCAACTGGGAGGACTCTACCTACCTACTGGGAGGACTCTAACTACATACCTACAGTGGGAACTCTATCTACCTACCTACCTTCTGGGGGCCCTATATACAAGAGGTGGACCTATATACCTATTTACCTACTAGGAGCCCTATATAACGAAACATTTATGGGAAGCCTATATACCTAGCTACCACGCGAATTGGGTGTGTGGGCAGGGTGGCAGGAGGTAAAGGTTGGTGAGGGAGGGAATGGGGCAGATGCTACAGCTGTATGGGGCCCTGAAATTTTTCATGGCACCCCTATATATATCATCACATGCATGTGTCATCCAAAGCAGCACTGATGCTATAAGGATCAGAAGAGGTGGAGCTTTACAGCTCAGCTGGGAGGAAACAGGGTGTTGTGGGACATGTAGCTTTCAAACAACAACTGTAGCTCTGCCCACTAGCCCAGTGAGAAGAAAGATCCAACATAGCAATAGCATGTGATATAACAGCATTTGTAGGAAGTTTAAAAATTGTATCTGAACATATATATTTGAATATAAGCCGACTTTATCAGCACATTTCTTGTGCTGAAAATCCATCCTCGGCTTATACTCAAACGATCATTGGACACCCTAAAACATCAGGTCCAACCAGCGACGGAGGAGGAGACGGACACAGATGCGGACACGGAGCCTTTCTCTCCGTCGAATCCAGAAGGCCCGACAGTTTCACAATTTTATCGGTCTTCATTAGGCGGGTGGTTCGGGGTCCGGGCTAGTGCAAGGCGGCGCCTCAGCTCTCAGGGTGCATCATCTGAGGCAAGTCAGGGCTGTGTTGAAGCTGTGCCGGAGGAAGCGGAGGAGGAGGAGGAGGAGGTATTCCTGGACACCGATGTTACCTATGTCCCTGCCTTGGAAAGAGGTTGGCACGGATTTGAGGCGGAGGGGGAAGATGAGGAAGATCAATTTGCTGGTGCCCCTCGACCCAGAGGCTTGGGAAATCAAGGCTCCATCTCTCACATGAGTGCTTGGATGCTCCATTTCCTCCAACATGATTCTCGCATTAAGGCCATCAAATGGAACAACAGTTACTTGGTGGCCACCCTCCTCGATCCCCGGTACAAAGCAAAACGCAGCACTTTCCTTCCCCCCAACACAATTGAAAGTAAAATGCAGGAATTGGAGACCGTGCTGATTGCGTCTGCTTCACGTTCTTCAAATGTCACAGTGGAACAACGTCAGCAACATGATAGCAGTAGAGTTCCAAGTAGCCGTAGCGGCAGCAGGCATTGTGGCAGAAGCCTAATGGGTGACCTCTGGCAATCTTTATTTACCAACTCACCAACGCATGTAATGCAGGGCACACATACAACACACAGAGACCGGCTTAAGATCATGGCGCACGACTATCTGTATCTCAACACCAATGTTTTTGGATATGTCCGGCCCCCAAATCGACTTCTGGTATCAAAATGGATGAATGTCCCGAGCTTGCTCGCCACACCACAGAAGTGTTGTCCTGCCCAGCAGCCAGCGTCATATCTGAGCGGACCTTCAGCACAGCTGGAGGAGTCATTACAGACAAACGCATCCGGATTTCCACAGATAATGTGGATCGTTTGACTTTCATCAAGATGAATCAGGCATGGATCTCTGATGATGTTGTGGCCCCAATTGCCGAGGTCACCGATTAGTTGCTGGTCTACTTCACATTCCTCTTCCAAAAGAAATAGTCCTCTTGAAAAAAAAATTTTTAAATGATCATTTCTTACTGCATTTTTATTCTCAGTTCCCAAAAGTTCATTTTGCTGGTTTTGCGGTGAGGAGACTGTAAAAGACACCAAGTGTGCAAGGTTTATAAAAAAAAACGTATTCCATTTACTCACTTCATCTTTAGAATTTTTCACACTGTCAATGGTTTTGGGGTCATGGTGCTGTGACATACAGCTATAATCATGGTCCATTGGAACAGAAATGTGGCTTCTAAGTGGCATTTCTCCCTCACAATTTTTAACCCTGGATAAAGAAGTCATTTTTATAATTTTTTGGGTAATGGTGCTGTGAAATGCAGCTATACTACAGGTCCTATTATAAAAAATTTGGTTTCTAACAGACATTTGTTCTTCACAATTGTCAACAGTGGCTCAAGGGTCATGTTTTGAATTTTTGTGGGCATGTTGCTGTGAAATGCAGCTATACTACAGGTCCTATTATAAAAAATGTGGTTTCTAACAGACATTTGTTCTTCACAATTGTCAAGAGTGGCTCAAGGGTGATGTTTTGAAATTTATGGGGCATGGTGCTGTCAAAAACAGGAATAGCTAGGACACTGTTGTTGGAAACATATTACAAAATGACTTGTTTTTGCAAGATCATTAAGATCGCTAGCAAGCCCTCTAGTGAGACAACCCATTTAATACAATTTAAAAAAAAGAGAAACAAAGACGTGGAGGGATTCCATCCTATTTTAGAAAATGTGTTTTCTAGAATTAAACTACTAAAAAACTTGCATGTACAAAATAGCTGGTACAAATATTCCTCTGAATTGTACAAGGGAGGAACAGGAAGACTTGACCAGATGTAGGTTATTCAGAGGACATGGAGTATGTAGCACGGACAGAGAACAAAGAACAGAGACAATTTCCTCCAGCACGTTGAGTAAAACGAGAAAAAGAATGCCAAGAAAAAGGGCACCTGGGATGGAACAGGAGCGGCAAACCCCCCCGCATTTCCAAGTTTAAGCTCAATTGGTCCGCAGTGATACGGATGGGCAAGCGCTACCCAGGTTTTTGACTGTTTTACGAGGAAGGCTGGAGGTCTTACCTCACACTTCCACTTCCGCACTCTGCTTCAGCACAACTGTTTTCGTTGCTGCATCATAAGGGCATTTTTATTGTGTTAATAGATGACAGACGCTAGCCTGGGCTCTCACCGCACCCACTGTAAGTCTGGCCCTGGCAACTGGACCTCCGTGTTAACAGATGACTGACGGCAGCACTGGCTCTCACTGTTAGGGGCAATCAGGAGAGCTTCAAATTTCTCTAAAAAATCTGATTTTTTAAAAAGGTTGATTTCTGTGAGGTTAAATAGTGTCAAAAAAGGGGTCCAGGGCTGGACACAAATTGCACAATTTGAGGCTTAAAATTTTCTGGGGCTGAGTCACTATGGGGTCGCATCATTTGTCTCCAGGGGAGTCGTTCCTAATCATGAAGAAGGATTTGGAGGAAAAATGAAACCAATGAATTGATTGGCTGAATCACTCTCAGAAGCCCGGAGGGCAAAAAAACTTCTTAACTAAGAAGTGTTTTGGGATGTTTTGGACATTTTTATTACTTATGGGGTGTGCGAACGAATTAACACATCTACATGTGTAAAAAATACCTTTAAAAACTTCAGGGAGGGGTGTATGTTGTATGTTATCACACTTGAAAAAAAGCAAAATGAAATAAAGTAAAACTATTAAATAAACTTCCCTAAAAAAATCTGTAAAAAATGTCAGTTATCAAAAAATATATTAATTGACAGTCACTGTACAAATAGCATAGTGCCACTTTGTGTCTTTGGGTCAAACAGGTTTAGGGGTCATACTGTGGTACAGGACAGGTATTGTCAATGTCCAGTTCAACTAAAATGGTGGTTGAAAGACTCCTTTTTCCGGCACTTTTTAAATCTTGGGGTCATGCAGGTTTGGGGGCTCATGCTGTGGCCCAGGACAGGTATGGTCAATGTCCAGTGAAACTAAAATGGTGGTTGAAAGACTCCTTTTCACAGCACTTTTTAATCAGTGGGTCAGACAGGTTTATGGTCATACTGCGGTACAGAAGAGATATAGTTAATGTCCAGTTCAACTAAAATGGTAGTTGAAAAACTCCTTTTTCCGGCACTTTTTAAATCTGGGGGTCATGCAGGTTTGTGGCTCATGCTGCGTTCCAGGGACAGGGATATTCAATGTCCAGTTCAAGTACAATGATGGTTCAAATCAATGCCTTCTGGCACTTTTTAATTTGTGGGTCATGCAGGTTTGAGGCTCAGGCTGTGGTGCAAGACAGGGATAGTGAATGGTGTGTGATTTTTTTTCTGTGGCTTTTATAACCTAAGTGTGTTGCCCAAGATGTAGCACGTATCCATTTGACTGTTGTGGATGTTAATTCCAGCTTCTCCAGCCCTGTTTGGGTGTAAGAATGAAGGTTGTTGTTGCTCTCCCATAGACTTTAATGGTCATCGCTCATAATCGACCACTCACTATCGACTATATTGTCGATGATGGCCGACTATCGACCATCGTCCGATGTCGATGGCCAACGTAATCGCTCAACACTAAACATAATCTAATCATGTATATAGTAAGGATTGTTGTTCAAATCTGATATAGTCAATGTCCTTCAGAATGAAAATTCTTTATTAAAACATCCCTTTTGATTAACATTTTTTTGAACACACTGCTATTATTTTGAACATAATTGTATAACAGTTTACCATACATGGAATACGTGGTGTTTTACCAGATTTGCCCATAGAAGGCACATAGGAGATAGAGACTTTGAAAATTATTTCTCCTTGCTGTGACAGTGACAAAAATATAGGTAGGTATTGAGCTTGGTTGGAATTGGCAGCATCTCACGCATTTGCCTCCATACCCACCCCTTGTGTTGACCTACTCAAACTGCAAACGAGTGACTCCCATCAAGGCAGTCACAGACAACCCTGATTCCCAGGAAAAGGGTGAACCAGGGAATATCTTGAATTCTTTTGCTCCTGAGTTGTGTAAATAAGCACTTGTGGCATGAGTCACCACCTAAACGATGGCTGGAGCAGCTGAAGATAAGTGTTGCCCTTCCATCGCGTGAAGAAGGAAGCTCCTGTATGATAAATTACTTGGTTCCCAATTCAGCAAATGACTGTGGGTAACATTGTGGTTCTCATTGCCTTTGCACATCAGGAATACATGTGTTATGCTCAGTGTCGGACTGGGGTATCTGGGGCCCACAGGGAAGTTGATCTTGGGGGGTCCACCCTACTGTTCATGAAAATATTAGCGGCCTCTGGGACATAAATCCGCCCATTTTACCACACAATACAGTGTGCAAAAAAGAACTGTATTGTGTAGTAGTCCCATCTGTCTATCTCACATTTCTATCTGTCTCACTCATCTATCAGTCTAACATATCATAGACACAGGGCTAGGTAGCTCCATCCATATCCTTCTCCACCCCCTCCACCCACATACAATATCCCCCTCCACGTTTCCCTTGGTCACGCACCTCACCACCTTCTAAAATAAACACCAGCAACAAAGTATAAGTGTAACTCCTATCACTGGTTCAGGTGTTCCCTCACTTTTACAATCAGGGACAAGTGTACACTGCCACTATACCCGCGCCGATATAACCTACAACACCGCCATATAGAGACCACATAGAGGTCAGACACCAGCTCAGGTATAACCTACAACACTGCCATATAGAGACCACACAATGGTCCGACACCAGCTCGGGTATAACCTACAACACCGCCACATAGAGACCACATAGAGGTCAGACACCAGCTAAGGTATAACCTACAAAACCACCATATAGAGACCACATAGAGGTCAGATACCAGCTCAGATATAACCTACAACACCGCCATATAGAGACCACACAGTGGTCCGACACCAGCTCGGGTATAACCTACAACACCACCACATAGAGACCACATAGAGGTCAGAAACCAGCTCAGGTATAACCTACAACACCGCCATATAGAGACCGCATAGAGGTCAAACACCAGCTCAGGTATAACCTACAACATTGCCATTCAGAGACCACATAGTGATCTGACATCAGCTCGGGTCACATCACATTACAGTGAATACAGCACTGATCCAGTATAGAAGTAAAATAACCCCTGATGTCAGGGACTCACCGGAGACGTCTTATCTGATGAGTTGTTCTCTTCTCTTATGAGTCGTTCTTATTCCCTTTTCTTCTGCATCCATTCCACACCGCCATGGTGACTTGTCCCGGCCACAACTCATCCCTTCAGAAATTACACACAAATATCTTAGAATCCTAAATTTTCCAGCATCTCTTTACCTACTCCCACCCCTGTGCAAACTTCACAGGGGTGGGAGAACGGGTACAAGCCATAACTTAGAGGCCTAGTAACCTAAGAGGTTGGAGGGTGGGGAGAGGACTAACCCCATGGAGATAATGCTATAACTATGGGCTGCTGTCCTCTCAATTATATTACCAGGTATGTAGACAAGACCCTAGATAGGTAAGCAAATGGGCAAGGCCCCGGGTAACTATATAGACCCTATTTAGGTAGGTAGACCCCCGCTGGATAAGTTGGTAGGCCGGCTCCAGGTAGGTTGGTGGGTACCTAGCCATGGGTGGGTAGATAAACAGTCCCCATGTAGATAAGCAGGCTACAGTTAGGCAAGTTGATAAGCTACAGCTAGGTTGGTGGACCCCAGTTAGTTAGGCTGTAGGTAGGTGGTTGCCCCCAGTTAGGTAAGCTGTAGGTAGTTAGGGCCCCCTTTATATAGGTTGCAAGCAGTTAGGGACCCTCTTTAGGTAGTATACAAGCAGTTAGGGCTTCACTTGAAGTAGAATAGAGGCAGTTAGAACTTCCCTTAGGTAGTATACAGACAGTTAGGGCCTCCCTTAGGAAGTATAAAGGCAGTTAGGGGTCTCCTTTAGGTAGTATACAGGCAGTTAGGGCCCCTTTAGGTGGTAGTATACAGGTAGTTAGGAGCCTCCTTTAGCTAGTGTGCAGGAAGTCAGGGCCCCCTTAAACTAGATTGTAGGTAGTTAGGGCCCCTTTTATTTATAGGTAGTCAGAGCCCCCTTTAGTTTTTAGGCAGTCAGGGGCCACTTTTAGGCAGTCAGGGACCCTTTTAGGCAGTCAGGGGCCCCTTTAGGCAGACAGGGGCCACTTTTAGGTAGTCAAGGCTCGCTTTTAGGTAGTCAGGGCCACCTTTTAGTTAGTCAGTGGCCCCTTTTAGTTAGTCAGGGCCCCCTTTTAGGTAGTCAGGGGCCCCTTTTAGGTAGTCAGGGCTTCCTGTTAGGTAGTCAGTGGCCCCTTTTAGGTATTCAGGGCCCCGTTTTAGGTAGTCCGTGGCTTCTTTTAGTTAGTCAGTGGCCCCTTTTACGTAGTCAGGGCCCCGTTTTAGTTAGTCAGGGGCAACTTTTGAGTAGTCAGGGCTCCCTTTAGGCAGTTAAAAAAAACAAAAACACAACTACTCATCTCAATCCCGCTCCTGGCCGCTTCCGGACGCTCCGAGCTCCCCACCGTCTCCTAGCGGCGCCCGGCATAGGCGGCGCGGTGATGTGACGTCACCGCTCCGCCTACGTCACCATGAGAAGTCAGCTCCTTAGGCCTGCCAGTGTGTAGAGCAGAGTGGAGCGCTAGCGGCGCTCTGCTCCGCTGACACCGCACAGCCCCGGGAGCCGACTCCTGGGCCTGGGCATTCAAGGACAGGATGCGGCGGCCGGGCCCCGGTGTGCGACGGCACTGCCTCCGGGGTCCCCAAGGAGTTCGGGGCCCACCGGGGGATTCACCGATCCCCCGGCGGCCCAGTCTGAGCCTGGTTATTACTGTAAGCCTAATGGTTACCAAGCTAGATGCATAACATATTTGAACCCTTTTTACATGGATCTCTTCTGAAATAATAATGTTTTACTAACAAATTTGTGGAGCACATGTATAAATAAGATGGAATAAAAAAAAAATAGCTAAAGTGAAAAAATGGAAACAATTAAAAACTATCTCCCTCACTAGTTTGTTAAAAGGCACTGGCCATAAGTCCTGGAGAGGATATAAATGCACAATGTCCATGTTGAGAGGTGACAGCTCTAACCCCTGCCCCACCACTGTCTAAAATACTTCGTAGGGGCTTTGACCTGTGTTATATCTTATCAAGATCAAAACACAGAACTCATGATTGCCACTGATCGAAATTTTGGAGCATCTTGTTTAGGGTAAATGCTGGTCTCTAGGAGATTTTGCATTCTAACTCTAAATTATACCAATTTCTAAATAATTTTGCTTTGTAGCCAGTTTGGAATAAAAACAAGAAACAGTTTTGTTAAATGGATCTCTTTTTGATTAATGTTTTCTGTAAAATTTTTAAAAAATTTAAAAATAGCTAAACTGAAAAAGAAAACAAGAAAAACTAACTCCCTTACTAGTTTTTCAAAAGTCACCCCCTTTAAAAAGGGAAAGGATTCAAACCTTCAAATCCTGGTTGGGAGTGCAACGCTTTCCCTTGACCACAAAATGGCTTAGGTGAAGGGGTTTTGAATGTTTTTTTTTCAAGCATGAAAAAAAATTTTAGATCTTTGGTTACATATTTTGATCAAAAAAAGTTAAGTGCCCCGACTTTCAATGTCTCAAAAACGGGCGTTATCCTTCTTTCCTTCAATCGGCCAATTGGCTTCGGGGTCAAAAAGACCTCCCATTATTAGAGAGAAAAAAAAAACCCAACCTGCAAATGCCCCTTCTTATGAAGCCTTGAGAGTGGGCGGGGACGAAACCCAAAAGGAAGCCCCCCTTTCTTCCCATTTAGGTTAAAATCAATGACACAATTTTAAAGTAGTTTGAACAAAAAAATTTCTGAAAAAGGTATGCAAACCTGGGTGCCCTGGGGGGCTGCGGCACACATGAAAATTAACATGTGACACGCCGCCGCCAGCGGCCATTCTGAAAAAAGGGAAAATTACATACGTGGAAATCCAAAAAGAAGCTTTTAGTATTATCATACATGAAAAAACTTTGAGCTTCTTTCACATATTTTGATCAAAGATGTTTAAGTGCCACGACTTTCAGTGTTTCTAAAATGGGCGTCCACCTATTTTTCCCTCTCTCGGCAATCAGGCCCCCGCTGGGTCAACCGCCCCATTTTTCGAGGAAAAAATAAAAAACCCCCCCTGCAAGCTCCCCTTTTAGGAAAGCTGTGGAGTGGGCGGGGAAGAAACCAAAAAAGGGAAGAAACCTTCCTTCCAATGGGTTTAAAAATCAATGTACCCAATTTAAAAAGTATGTTTCTACAAAAAACATTCTGAAAAAACGTATGCAAAACCTGGGTGCACGCAGGGGCGGCACAATGCATTCACATGAAAAAACACGGCCCGCCAGCGGCACATTTTTGCAAAAAGGGCAATCACTACGGGGAACCCCCAAAAGAAGATTTATGCTATCATCTTAAAATAAAAAAATTGAGACTTCGGTTCACATATTTTGATCAAAAGATGTTTAAGCTGCCACGACTTTCAAGTGATCTCAAAATCGGGCAGTCTACCTATCTTTACTCTCAATCGAGCCATCAGGCCCTGTGGGTAAACCGACCTCCATTTTCAGAGAGAAAAAATAAAAAACCCCCAAACCCTGCAAGTGCCCTTTTTGACAGCCTGTGAGAGTGGGGGGCAGAAACCCAAAATGGAAGCACCCCTTCCTTCCCTAAGGTTTAACATTGTAAAAAGTTCGGGCCGTGGCCCCCAGGTTTGTACGTTTTTTCAGAAATGTTTTTGTGTGCAGAAAAATACGTTATACTTTGGGTACATTGATTTTAACCTATATGGGGAAGGAAGGGGGGGCTTCCATTTTGGGTTTCTGTCCCCCCCACTCTCACGGCTGTCATAAGAAGGGCAGCTTGCGGTTGGGTGTTTTTTATTTTTTCTCTCTGAATAATGGGGTCGGGTTGACCCAGGAAAAGGCCTGATTGGGTCGATTGAGAGGTAAAAGATAGGTAGGATGCCGATTTTGGTCAGTGAAAGTCGTGGGCAGTTAAAATCTTTTGATAAAATATGTGAACGAGGTCTCAAAGTTTTTTAGTATGTAGTAATAAAAGCTTCTTTAGGGATTTCCACGTAGTGTATTGTTATTTTATCAAGATCACAGCACAGAACTCATTATCACAGCTGAAGGAAATGGTTGTGCATCTTGTTCAGCGCATATAATTTGTCCCCAGAAGGCTGTAAATTCAAATCCTGCAGTATACCGATTACTAATTTGGGTTTGTTTTTTAGCTAGTTGCCTGTTGGAAACAAAAACAATATTTTATACTGTTCTCTTTTTGGTTAAGGTTTCACTTGCAAATTAGTAAAATTCATGCATTGCAAATATGAAAAATCAAATAAAAAGTTAATTATAAGCAATGTAAAAGCTAATTACATTATTTGTGTGTTTAAAGTCATCTAACATCATTTTAGAGCAATTTTGAATCTGCAACTTAAACATTGGAACTCATCTGTGCCACCAGTTTATAAGAACCTTTATGTTGGTCTTATTCATGGTTTTGACACATCTCTTTTTCATCAACATCACAACACAGAACTCACAATTGCAGTAAATGGTATCAATGATACACCTTTTCACATTTGCTAGTAAACCTTTTTTTGTCTTATCAAGACCACAACACATAATTCATAACTGCCGGAGATAGAAATGGTGGCACAACTTATTCATAGGAAATTCTGGTCTACCGAAGATTTAGAATTCTGGCCCTAAAGTATACCAGTTTCTAACTTCTTTGTCTGCTTGGTTAAAAAAAAATCAAGTAACAGTTTTTTACATGGATCTCTTCTCAATTTTGTAGAGTGCATGCATTACTGAGATTGAATAGAAAATAAAAATGAGATAAAGTGAAAAAAATGAAAGGAAGAAAAACAACTAGCTCCTTTACTAGTTTTTTGTTTTTAATAGGTCACCGACCATTATGCATATGCACAAAGAGGATACATACCCACAACACCTGTATTGGGAGGTGGCAGCCCTAACCATTGAAACACCACTGGCTGATAAACTCAAAGGAACTCTTTTTAAGGGATTTAACTTGATTCTTGTCTTATTAAGATCACAACACAGAAGTCATAACCATGCAAACCTTTTTCTGGAGAGCCATGCAAACTATTGTTATTACTTTTTTGTAAACTTGCTGTAAAGTGAAATTAACACTTCAGGACTAGAACTCAGAGCCACCCAAAAACAAGCAGAAACACTGTTCCAGGTCCAAAGGGAGTTTTGTATTGTAATGGTAAAAGAAAGAAACAGCTAAAACCCCCAAAAAGAATTCGGAATAGGGTCTGAGAAAATGGTGGCTCAATGGTTAAGGCTGCTTCCTTACAACATAGAGGTCATGGGTTTGAGTTATTTCTGAGGTAAATTTTGCAAGTACCAGTGAATTTGGAATTACCGCAGGAACCTATAATCTATTCCTCAAGGTACAGTGTATAATGAAAATCAGGTCAAGGATGACAGAGCACAGTAACAACATAACAATACAGCACATACTGCAGTTAAGATCATTCTTCGTTAAAACCATATTATATATGTCAAAAATGAGAACACAAATGCAAAAATAAGTTTGGTGCATGCGCAATAGAGTATATGAGTGCAGATGTAGCAGAGGTTATTTGGCATGGATAACTTAATGCAATGAGAAATCTTACTATATCTCAAAGTCATAGAAAAGCACTGAAAAAATTTAGATAATCTATGCTACATTTATGATAATTTGTTATATATTAGAGTTAAGCGTTGTTGCATGTGAATTCGTATGGCATGTGCTGTCAACTATTATTAATAGTAAAAGATAATATGCTACTACTCCAAGTAGTCTGGAAAAGGCAAAAATATATTGGATACTTAAAATCCAAACTTTACATATTAATCCAGAAGGCTAAAGTTTGTGGAGTTGTAAAACAGTTTAAAAGTTAAATCTGTGTAAACATGACTAGTTTTTATTTTTAATTTGGCGCATTTATTTCATAAGGATTATTTTCTTGCTTGTTCATTGAAAACATTAGAAGTTTAAGTTTGTGAAATACACTTTTAGTCTTCTATTCTTTATTTTCTATGGTTTCAACCTAAATATATAAAACCCCCAAATCTCTAATTCATTATTTAAATGTATTATTCCACCAAGTCCTGCCAAACATGAAAGATAGTATCAGTATGTCATCTACTGATCTAGAAAAAGCAAAATTGTAACCCATGGTTCCATTATTCTGGAGATAGAACTCATTATGAAAGAGAACAGTTAATCCAAAAGAAAGATCATCAAAGGAAAAGCGGCTAGAAATGCTGTTTGTTAATATAAAACAACACATTAATAACTCATACTCAGCTGATCTTTATTGCTTACCATGAACCTATGTAGTCTGTTAGTTATCTAACTCTCGCATCCTTTTTTGTGTGATCTGTGTTTTTATTAGACCCTGTTCAAATCCAAATAATGACTTTGATTTAAATATATGTGCTGGGAAAAGATTGTGATGTACAGTGGCCACATGTAGGCCAAAAGTACATTTAGCAGGGGTGGAACTACCGAGGGGGCAGACATAGCAATATAGGGGGGTCTGGCCTGAGATTATGTGTGGGGAGGTGTAGGAAAATTGAGACAGAGATGTATGAATGGGATAGGTGGTAGATAGGCTTATATGCCATTTTTAATATTTTATATTGAATTTAATAGACAGGATTAACAGTGGGGAGAGTGAGGGGCAAATTAAGGGGAGAGGATTGACCAGGCAGAAGAGATAAGATGAAGAGCATAGAAGTATTAATCAGAAGGCTGCAGAGAGAAATGTTGCAATAGTGCAAGCAGGAGATGAAGAGGGTATGCACTAGCATTTTTTATTTAGTCAAGGCAAAGTTATAAGTGAATTAGAGAAATGTTTATGAGGTAGAGGCAGCATGAGGTGATAAGGATCTTGGATGTGGGGTATGAAAAACAGGGCAGAGTCAAATGTTATCTCAAGAGTAGATTTATGGGACTGGGGAAGTCAATTAAATGGAACTGGAGGGGAATTGTGTAAAGCTGTAAATTTTGTAAAGAGTCACAAAAGACTACTGAGTCTGATACACTACTACCAAAGGGTTTAAGCAAAAGGTATTTGGTTACAAAAAAGATAGTGGGGGATGCACATCATGACCCTGGGTTGACCCCCTTTAATTTTTATCTTGATGAACTCAGTTTTTTTCTGTATGCATAGTGGTGCTATAGAAGAAGCATATTTGGGCTCTTCTCTTAACCCAACTTTTGTTTTTTATACAAATGAGCATGTAAAATTATATTTAGAGATGAGAAAATCGATTCTAACATAGTGGAATTCATTTAAAATTTTAGGAAAAATTTGATTCTGAATGAAGCCGAAGTTCATGCCGATTCATGGTAACAAATCTAAAAAGGCTGCGAGCACATGGGATGATTGGGGCAAGAACAAGGAAGAAGAAGGATTGCCCAATGAATGTGAAGACAGGCGCCAAAACAGCCCAGCCACTTCGTATGTCAAGCCCTTAAAAAGGGGCAGCCCTGTTAAATCGACACTTGTCATGTGTCCCGTAGCACAAAATCTCTAGTCGCCCAGTTGGACCCTGTGCAAAATCTTCCCAATTTTTTGATTCTGTGGTTAAAAACCCTTTTAATAATAATGTGTTATCAGTACACACCCGTTCCTAAACGCATTTTTATTTTGGGGCATTTTATCTTTGGGGACAGGTTAATTTTTTCTTTATTTTGGGGAATTTGTGCAAACCATGTGTGTATGTTCCCCCACACACATCTAAAATCTTTCCATTCGCTTGGGAATTGCTATCTGGGCAAAAATTAATTTTTTCACTTATTGTTCAAATCCAATCGGTCAAAAATCAGTTGCAAAAAAGCCAAAAAAAAACTGTTGTTTCAAAAAAAAAAGATTACAAATAAATGGAAAATTTTCATGTTTCTGTGTTTTGTATCCCCTCTCTTTTTGGTAACTAATCACGACAAACCGAGCAAACAAAGGGACCATGTAAAAACTGGCCCCCATTGTTTTCCCAAAACATTCGGTTTTTTTGTCCCTTCATTCCTTCTGACAATTAAAGAAGGGGAAAACCAAAACATAGTGGCAGTGGTGTGAGGGTGGAAACAGCATTAGGAAACACAGGTGATCGAGTGAGAGTGGTCGTTGGCAGCAGCATGAGTGGTTTACAGAGTGCACAATGACAGATTGTGGAGGTGGCAGCAGCATGAGTAGTTCACAGAGTGGCACAATGACAGTTGTGGATGTGGCAGCAGCATGAGTAGGCTACAGATTGGCACAATCACACAGTGTGGAGGTGGTGGCAGCAACAGCAGCATCAGGCTTGAGTGTTGCATAGTGACATCATTTTGAGGTGGCGGCAGCTAGATGACATGATCAGGAGGTGGCGGCAGCAGCAGCATCACGCCAGAGAGTGACATGGTGACATAGCCTTGAGGTGACAGCAGGAGCAGCATTAGGAGACCTGAGTGGTGAGATGGCAGCAGCATCAGAAGCCTACATAATGGACCAGTGAAGAGTGGGGAGGTGGTTGGCAATACTAGTCCCTGGTAAAGATGGTGGGTGGTAGAAGAAGCAGCTGGCAGCAGATGTGTGACATCAGGTGCGTGGCAGCATCAGAATAGTAGCTGAGGCAGGTAGCCAGAAAAATCCAGACTCGTTTGGGTGAGGTGGCATGGCTGATCTAATCTGATGCATCAGGAACTGGTGTGTGGAAATTCTGGCTGATCCACACCTGATTCATCTTGACAAAGGTGAGCCTCTACACATTTCGGGTGAACAGGCGAGTTCTCCTTGGGGTAACTATAGCCCCCACTGCACTGACTCTCCACCTCGGCTCGGCACAAGCCATCAGTTCTTTGAACAGTGCAGAGTCCACCACTTGAAAAGGGAGGGACTGCAGTACCACCAACTTGGACAAGTGCACGGTCAGCTTTTGCACCGTAGGATGGCTGGACACATACTGGTGTCTGTTGGCAATCGCCTCGTGAACGACTGTTGATGTGATAAGCGGCGAGGAGCAGGAGCATCTGGAGCGGTGGATGATGGCAAAGACAGACGGTTCCCTTCGGCAAAGGTGGTGGAGCCTTGTCTGCCTGAAATGGGATGCATGCCACTGAGTGCTGCTGCTGTTGCTGTGGCAGGATGGACCACCACAAATGAGAAATGTTTCTCCCAGGCCACAGGATGGTGATGCTGCATATGTTGATTAGAGCCCTGGCCACACTTCAGTTTCTGCCCAGATTCTACATATACCCATGTATTTCAAAGGTGTTTCAGCTTATAAGTGAAAAAAGTAACTCTTTGGCGCAGAGAACAATATCCCAAAATAATAACCTGCCTATAATGGAGATGTGTGTATGTGAGAAATACACACACTGTATTACAAAAATAGTTCACCACAATAAGTGAAAAAAGTAACTCTTTGTAGCTCTACATTTATCAGCGTTTAACAGAAAAGGTTCTGTCAAAATTTCTGTGGAATCATTGATGACAAAATAAAAGGAGTGTGCCCCAAAAAACGCTATAGGGGGATTTTGGGTCCTCTGCTTGGTTTTTTTTCTGGGGGCTTATATTACCCTGTCAGGCTGTGTTCCTACTGCATTTTATTTGGTAATTTTGGCCCCCTAATGGCCAGAAAAAAGTAAAGGGGTTAAAGGGATTCAAGGGGGTGTCTGTCATTTTCATGTCAAAAAAAAACCTTAAATCAAAACCCATTTTTTAAAACCCAAAAACCAGCCCCCAAATGCATATTCTTGCATGGCACAATTTTTTACAAACCACACGGGCCTTTTTTGCACCCAACCATAGTTTTTTTTAAAAGAGATTCGTTGCAAAAAAATTCTGAACGAACTGAATTTAGGGGAAAAAATTTGGGAGGGAATTTCACCCAAAAATAAAATTTTTGGGAAAAAAATTTGCTCATATCTAATTATATTCATCATGCTGTTTATTTTTTTAACTTTCCTAAAAGGAATTTAAACCTGGAAAATTAAATTTCCTTTTTGGGTTTTTTCCTTTTTATTCCAACAGCCTTTAAATTTTTTTAAAAGGGCACAACTTTAAAACACACACATTGTATGTGTTTTTATATATATATAATATAAAATATTTTTATAAAATTAAAACATATTAAAATACATTTAAATTTTAATACAATATTTAAACATATAAAAAACTAAATATATATAAATAATATACATAAAAAAAATTAAAATATTTTATATATATTTTTAAATATAAATATATTATATTTATATATATTTTTAAATTATAAAAATTATATATATATAAAAAATATAATAGTGTCTGGGTTCTTTGTAGACCTTAATATGATTATCTAGCCCAAATTTTAAGTTTAAAATACTTTTGTCTTTTCGTCCAAAAAGGAGGAAAAATTTTTTTGCAAATCAAAAAGTTTACGTCAACAGAGCTAGCAAGATCTATGTGGTAATGTATTCCACCGGGGTTCTTACAATATCCTGAAGAGTGGAAGATTCTTTTAAAACCCAAAGGAAATTTACCCCTTTGGTGAAGTGGGGGCCATTAGATAGGTGGCCCAGCTTCATTAGTATTTGGGGCGGGCTAAAAAATTGGATGCTTTGGGTTTACAAACAGTAAATCTTGGATGACTCTTACTACAAGAAGGCAAAGTGTTGGGTGGGTGCCTACTCCCTGTATTCCACACCAGGATTTACCTTGCCTATATAAAGTCAGCTAGTCAGCTGAAACTTTTTGAAAACTACTTTTGAATAAAAAATTTTGGGGCCCATGTGATCTTTTTCACGGGAAGGAAACCATTGTCTGCCCCCCAAAAACCCCCACTTCAGTTAAAAGGTGAAAGTGAGAAAAATATACACAGTAAAGAAAGTGCGAGTTTTTTTGTTTGTTGTTTTTTTTTTTTTTCCCTTTACCCGTTCTTGTTTTGTACCTGTTCTTGTTTAAAAATTTTGTAATTTTTCCCTTTAAAAAAAATAGGGACAAGCCTGTTTTTGGACAAATAGCCCTGCCCTGTTTTCTCTATCCCCTCTTTAAATAGTTTTAGCAAATTTTGCGTTGGTTATCGAATCGACCCGATAGTCGATAGTGGGCCGCAAATCGATAAGGTTTTTCGTTTAGTGAGCATCGATTTTTAAACGTTTAACTTTAAAGGTCTTTGGGGGGAGAAAACAACCCCTTCATTATTAAAACCCCAAACAAGGTTGGAGAAGCTGAAAAAAACACCCACAACTAAAATTTTGGATACGTGCTACATCTTAGGCAACACACTTATTTTAATAAAATTCACAGAAAAAAAGTCAAGACCATTCACTACCCTGTTTTTGTACCAAAAGCATAAACCCTTAAACCTCATCCCCCAAAAATTTTTAAAAAACCCAGTGGCATTTATGATTTGAACCACTTTTTTTTATTTTAACGGGACATTGTTTATCCCTGTTTTGGAACGCACATGACCCAAACCCTTGCAGGGAACCCCCAAAATTTAAAAAGTGCCCCAAAAAAAAGCTTTAAACCCCCCCTTTTATTTTAACGGGAAACAAAAAAAAATATCGTCCTGTACCGCGAAGCCCAATTAAACCTGTCTGCCCCCAAAATTTAAAAATTTGCCGGGAAAAAGGGGGTCTTTCAACCACCATTTTTTTTTTAAACTGGACTTTTATGTCCATTTCCTGGGCCACAGTTTGCCCAATTAAACCGGCCCAAACCCCCAGATTACAAAGTCCCGGGAAAAAGGAGTCTTTCAACCCATTTTAGTTTCACTGGCCCGGGGCCCTTACCTGTCCGTCCCCCCCACACTTTGACCCAGGGCCGGATTTTACAGGGGGGTGCGGTGAGAACCCGGCGGGCGTCCGTCATCTATTAAAACCGGGTTTTAAAATGCCCTGATGACCACAAACAAAAACTGTCTTTCGGAAGCAGAGTGCGGAAGGGGAATTTGTAAAAACCCCACCTTTCCCTTCAGTACACACCCAAGGGACCGGGGTACCCGTTTTCCCCCCTTATAGTGCGGCCCAAAATTGAGCTTAATTTGGGAAATGGGGTTTTAAACGCCCCTGTTACACCCAGGTCCCCTTTTTGCTTGGCTTTTTTTTTTTCTCATTTTACTAAAGTGCTGGGGGGGAAATTGTCTCTGTACTTTTTTCTTGTCCGTGCCCTTTACTCCATGTCCTCTGAAAAACCCTTACATCTGGTCAAGTTTTCCGTACCCCCCCTTGTCCCAATTCGGGGAAATTTTTTTTAACAGCTATTTTGTAAAATGCAAAGTTTTTTAGTATTTTTAAAAAAGGGAAACCCCTTTTTTTAAATGGGAATTAAATCCCCCATGTTTTTGGTTTCTCTTTTTTTCATTGTTTTAAAGGGGTTTTGCCCTCAATACGGGAGGGATAGCTTTTTTTTAAAAAAACCTTGCAAAAAAAAGGGCCCTTTTTTGAAATATGTGCCCAAAAAAAACAGTGTCCTACCAAATTCCGGGGTTTTTTTGACAGCCCCATCACCCTTGAGCCACTCTTGACAATTTGGAAGAAAAAAATTTGTCTGTTAAAACAAATTTTTTAGAAAAAGGCCCTGTAGTATACTGCTTCACAGAAAAAATCCCCCCAAAAAATTTCAAAGCATGACCCTTAAACCATTTTGGGTCAATTGTGAAGAAAAAAATTTGTCTGTTGGGAAAAACAACTTTTTTTAGAATAGGACCTTTTTAGCATACTCCCTTTAAACACCCAAAACCCCCCAAAAAATTCAAAGATGACCCTTAGCCTTTGGAAAAATTTGTTAAGAAAAAAAATGTCTGTTAGAAACAACATTTTTTGGGAATAGGCCCTGTAGAATAGCGGTTTGGGTCACACCCAAAATCCCCCCAAAAATTTCAAAACATGCCCCATGAGCCCCTTTTGACAATTGTGAAGAAAAATGCCCTTTTTAGAAACAACTTTTTTTTTAGAATAGGCCCGGTTTGGCGCATTTCAAACCCAAAATGCCCCAAAAATTAAAAAGCATGACCCTTGAGCCATTTTGGTAAATTGGAAAAAACAAATTTTCTGTTAGAAACAACTTTTTTTTTTTAATGGGAAACCTTTAGAAATTCCCTTGCTTTTTCCCAAAGCAGCATAAACCCAAAAAATTATAAAATGATTCTCAGCCACTGGTTAAAAAATTTTGAGGGAGAAATGCCACTTAGAAGCCACATTTTTTTCCCAAAGGACCTTTTTATTGCTGATCTCCAGCTACGGGCCCCCAAAAAAAATTATAAATATATTTCACCACTGTTAAAAATTGGGGGGAAAACCCCCCACTTAAAACCCCCTTTTTCTGTTACAAAGGACCTGATTATTGCTGAATCTTACGCTACATGCCCCCAAAAAAAATTAAACAATATGATTCCAGCCACTTTTTAAAAAATTGGAGGGAGAAATCCCATTTAAGAACCCCAAAATTTTCTGTTCCAAAAAAACCATAATTATAGCTGTTTCCACAGCAACATGCCCTCAAAACCTTTGAAAAATGCAAAATTCTTAAGTTTAAAGTGGAAAAAGGAAAAACGGTTTTGTCAGGGAAACCTTGCTTTTCTTTTACAGTCCCCTTTCACAGCAAAAGAGAATAAAAGGGGAAAAGAGAATAAAAATTGCAGTAAAAAAATGTTTCTTTTTAAAAAAAAATTTTTTCAAGGGGCCATTTTTGTTTGAAAAGGAATGTAAAAGTAAAACCCGGCAACTAATGGGTGACCTCGGAATTTGGGGGCCCCACAACATAAACAGAGATCCATGCCGGATTCTTTGGGATGAAAGTCAAACGATCCACTTATCTGTGGAAACCGGTTTCGTTTGTCTGTAAGGGCACCCCCCAGCTGTGCTAAAGGTTTTCCCTCAGTTTAAGACGCTGGCTGCGGGGGCGGGGAAAACCACCCTAGGGCGTGAGGGAGCCGCTGGGGCCCAATTCTTCCTTTTTGGGGATCCCCAGAAGTCTATTGGGTCCGGAACACTGCAAAAACATCGGTTTTGAAAAACGCAGATAGTCTTTGCCCCCATGATTTAACGATCTCTGTTTTTTGGATTGGGGCCCTGCTTGATCCCGTTGGTGAGGGGGGAAAAACAAAGATTGCCAGGGGGTCCCCCCTTGGGTTTCCCGCCCCCCTTCCCCTTCTGCGCCCCCTAGCCTACTTGGCACTTTTTACTGCTCCCAGGGTCCTGATTTGTTCCACCGTGACTTTTGGGGGGAACGTAAAGCAGACGAACCAGATGTCTCCTTGATCAATCAGAAAGGTTCCCCAAATTCCCTGATTTTACCTTTTTTGGGGTTTGGGGGGAAAGGGAAAGTGCGGGAGTTTTGTTTTGTACCGGGGATCCGGGGGGTGGCAACCCAGAAAACTGTTGTTCCTTTTGTTTGGCCCCTTAATGCAAGGATAATTTTGGGGAAATGGAGAAACCCAACACTATGTAAAGAGAGGAGCCTTGATTTCCCAACCCTTTGGGGTTTGGGAGGGGCACTACAAACATCTTTTTTCATCTTCCTCCTCCCCCTCAAATTGGGCCCAACCTCTTTCCAAGGCAGGGACGTCGGTAACATGGGGTGTCTAGGAATACCTCCTCCCCTCCTCCGCCCCCTCCGGACAGCTTCAACACAGCTCTGACTTGCCCCGAGATGATGCACCCTGAAGGGTGATGGGGCCCCCCTTGCACTAAACTCGGACCCCGAACCCACTGCCTAATGAAGGGCCCATGAAAATTTTGAAACTTCGGGCCTTTTGGGGGTTTGACGGAAAAAGAAAGGGGTCCCCGTTCCGAAACTGTTCTGGGCTCCTCCTCCGTCGCTGGGGGGACCTGTTTTTTTCAGAGTGGGCCAAAAGATCGTTTCCCGAACTTAAAATCACCACAAAGCCCCATGCCGACAAGGGGATTGTCCCCCATGACCATTTTTGGGGGCTTCAAAACTGGCCCAAAGGGTGGGGCAAGCTCTTTCAACCCGCCTCCACTCTCGGGGTTTAACCCCTTTAGTCCCCCCGTGCTTGTCAGGCCATGTTTCACTTTTACTGCGTAATGGCATTTTTCGCCGCTGCCCCCCCAAACGCTGAGCATGTGGAGGGTGGAAATTTCCCGCGTGTTTTCCACGGCAACAATGAGACGGTTTTCCGGGGGGGGGCCCAGCTTTACCTGCAACGCAGCCAGGCGGGACAAGCAGGGTTTCCCCAACGGGGAAGTGCCCAACTCAGACCACGAGCCCTTTTTCAAGGGGATCCAGCCCCGGGGGGCTCTTTAGAAATTTCTGGACACAAGGTTCATGGCATTTTGGGGCCCGGCAAGGGATTTTGTCCAGCCTACCCAACTTAAGGGCGGCCCGGGAGAATTTCGCCCGTTTTTTCCCCACAACCCCCTTTCCCGGGTCAAGGTTCTTGTCACCCAGCCACCTCGGGGCCCGTTGCTTTTGACCCCTCCACAGCTTTCCCGCCTGTTGTGGGAGGTCTCCAAGGCAGATTAAATTTTAACACGGCCCCGGTGTTTTCCCGGGGACGTTTTTTTCCACCAGAGGGGCCCTTGGGGGAAAAGACCCCTTTCAAACCCTCCCCGCGGTTTTGGAAAAAGCGTGCGCCAACCCTTTTGGGCCACCCCCCCCCAGGGGAAAAACCACCCCGCTCCCCCCAGTGGGGCTGTCCAAGATTTTAGGGCCCCGGCCCTCTTACAAATCCCTTTGGCCCGGTTTGGGGAGATTTGGGCTTTTCCGGGCACGATGCAGGGCAACGCGCTTGAAAATTTTTGATGGGGCAAGTTGGCCAGGGCAGGGACAGCTTTTCTGGCAAAGAAATGCCCCGCTCGGGATTTTGGGGAATTGGGGGGACGGGGCCAGACCCCTTGGCGGAACCCATCTGTGTCCACCCGGGGGAAAGGCCAAAATTTCCAAAGGGGCCCAAAAACCGGCAATGAGACAATTTTAGGGCCCTTTTTGGGTTTTTGGGGTGGTTTTTGGGTTTTTAAAATTTTTCTTCGCTCCCAAACCCGGAAGGGCAAAAAGGCTTTTGCTTTGACTGGTCCCTGTACGGGGGTGGGAGGGCGTCAAACTGGCGGGAAAGGAAAAGGGGTTTGGATGGGTTTTGGTGGTGCTTTGGGGGTACTCGGGCGACGCTGGAGGCTTTAACGGAGGCGTCCGATCATGCCCTGAGGGGACAGGGGGGCTGGGGAAGCTTGGGGGGTGGCGGAGGAGGAGGAGGCGGGGGACCCGAGGGGTGGGCAATTGTTTGGAAGGCCCCCGTCGGTCTGGCCTTTTTTGGCCCGTGTTCCCTCCAAATTTTAATCATTTCATTCGCTGCATGTGAATAGACATGTTGGGGGTGGGGTTTTTCCCCCTTTAAAGGGTTTTTGCCCTTTTCTTAAAGCGTTTATGGGGAAAGGCGGGGGATATGACATCGCTGGGTGAAACAAGGCTTTTGGGCAAAGAAGGCCCAGGGTTGAGAGGCCTGGACCTTTTTGACGGGGAAAAAGCAGGAGCGGGGGTTTTCGGGTGACCCTGGTTTGGGGAATCATATCAGCGGACTTCTGCGACCGCCCCTCTCCTTTTTTTGGCGGGGCCCTAATTTTACACACCCCATCGTTTTTCCTCCTCTCACTGGGTGAAGCGCCGCCAAAACAAATTCCCGCGGAAAGACCAGGAAGGGGATCCGCCAAAGTCTCAACAAACATCAACCCCCGGTGCTTGGGCGTCCTGCTTTTTGCATCCAAAGCTGCGGGGGACAAGCAAGGGGCACTGCAAGGCGGTTTTCCGACCGCCCGGGATTTTTTTCCCATTGAAAACCCGGGTTCCTTCACCTCCCCCTGATTGGGATAGTAACGGGCGTCAGAGCAGACTAAATTTATCCTTTGATCTTTTAAAATTCCTTTTGACCCCCAACCCCTTTTTATTGGGCCCAGGGCAAAGGGGTTTTTCCACAGTGGTGGGGACACAAGTTTTACATTTGGGTGCTTTATTTTTGGACGGATGCCCGATGATGCTGATGACCACATTTGTGGGGTGATGCGGGGGACGAAAGGGGGTAAGGGCTGCTAGTTTCAGGTTTCCCTTAACCACGAAGGACAGAATTGGCGACGGTTTCGGTTTCTTAGTTTAAGGGCCCCGACCCCGCGATGACAGGCCCGACGGGCCTGAACTTACGAAACCCCTTTTCGCGGTTGTTGGGCCCGCCTGGAAAGGGGCACCTTCTCTCGACCCCTACCTCCATGTGCTTTCCCCCCTCTTTTCTCGCTTTCCCCCCTACTTTTTTCTCCATGTTTTAAAAAAATAAAAAAATTTTTTAAGGTATGGGGGTTGTTTTGGTTTGTTTCCTTAAAAAGACTGTAAAACACCCGCTATTCCAAATTTCCCCCTAATCAAAACCCAAAAATTTCTGGATTCAAATTTAAATGCAAGGGTTTTTCCCCAAATTGGACTGGGCAAAAGTCCAAAAAACACGTACTGGGTTTTGTTTTTTTTATAATAAACGGTATTTTTTTGCACCTTTTCAATTTACCTGTGGTTTTAATAAGGGAAGGCTGTTTTATGAATTTTCGTGGAATGCTGCGTCAATGAACAATCTGGGTGTGCAAAAAAAAAAAAAACACTAAATGTTTTGTTTTTTGTTATCCCCGGGGTTTTTTTTTGCACCTTTTAATTTCCCCCCCCTTTTTGGGGGGAATTAGTATTGCTGGTTTTTAAAAATTTACGTGGATGCATGCGTTTAATGAACAATTCTGGGTGCGCAAAAATCAAAAAACTTGTAACTTTATGTTTTTTGTATGATACACGGTTTTTTTGGGGAACAAACAACCCGTGCTGACTTTCAAGATTGCTGGATTGTAAATTTTAAATGCAAAGGGGGGTTTTATCAACAGTCACAGGTGAATGGGTTTTTAAAATTTAAAAAGAACAAAATCTTAAATGTATACTTTAAATAAAAAGGGGGTTTTTCACCTAACAAAGAGACCCGCGTTAATAAAAAATGATGTTACCAATTTTAAGTTCAGGCTTGGGCCCCAAAATCCCCCGGAAAAAATTTAAATTTTTAAACTGTTTAAAAATAAAGATATTCCACTACAATGTCTACACTAAGTCCCTTTGGGGAACTTTAACCATGTTCTTTATAGATAGAGTCTTGGGCTGTTTCGCCCGCGGGGCCCCCCCCCAGCTCCCCCCGCCGGAATTTAAAAGCGGTAGATGCCCCTTTTAAAAATTCTCTACCTAACTACATAGAATCTTCAAATCTCTAATATAACTAAATTGGAAGGATCACAGCTAATAGTAGAGGTTTCCTTGTGCAGAAATAGACTAATTTCGCTGAGCTGTTTGGCCACAGGCAGAGCGCAGGTCCTATCCCTATGAGACGCTGAGAGACACTGAGGCTGAAACAGGAAACGCTGTTCTATGTAAAACGAGGTCATGTGATTTTTCCAGCCAATCACAACCATACACATCCCAGTCATGACGTCGCACACACATCTCACCCTGCTCTATTCTGTAATCTGATTTGCTGGCCGCCAAAATTACAGGAAGCGCCGAAAAAGGCGCGATCTTAATAGATGATGCTCAGATTTTAACCTTAATTATCGCATGATCTGGAAATTTCGATCACCATAAAAACCTTGCCGATTTCAACTTTGTCGATAAAAATCGCTCAACACTACTCATGAACAGTGCAATAGTCCTAAAACTCGCTCACACTACTTGGGAAGGAGCTTAGGTAGCTCTCTAACATTTCAGTACATGAATTTTTCTACACACTACTATTTATTTAAACAAACTTTCAGCTGTTGAAAATTCTTTCCATAGACCAAATACATTATATTTATAACAATTGATCCAAAGGGTTTAAATAAGTCAACACTTTGCATTTATATATCTCTATGGATTCAGAATTTTAGAAGAAGTAAAGAAACCTTGTTTAAACTGAGTATTTAAAGATACCATGCATGTTCACTGATGCCAAACTGGGGAAGTATCAAAAATAGATTGCTGGTAGAAAGAGGTAAGTAGTAACTCTAGCACTACATTATTTAAACTGCACAGCATCTATACCTTTAAGGACAGACTAAAGGGGTATTCTCTATTCACTGATTAGCCTTAAACAATAATAATTTAATGCTGTCCTATTTTTGCTTCCTTTTAGAATTAGAGCAGATATTATCTCCTGATTTTGTGCACAAGCTTCCCAAGGTTGCCAACCACCTTTCTCTGCTCTGACTAGTTCTATAGCCCTGGTCGGAATGTCACTCCTTGCTGTCTGGAGCTTTTTTACGTTACTGACAAACTTTAACACTTTAGAACTGTGCCCTACTGTTTAACCCCTTTTACTGGCAATGTCCCTTTAACAGGTTCAACTAGGCATAGCTGAGTTGATATGCTCATTGCTGCTGAAGACCCGCTCACCCCTAACCAGAAAAGGGGAGCCTGAAGCTGGTTGTGGCTCTGTGAAACAAAATGGAGAGAACACTCCTTCAAGCAATTTTGGAGCTGATCGCCCTGGAGATAATATGAGGCATTCGATTCCATCTACTTTACAGTGTAAACACTGTTTCTTGTGAAATATGTTAATACAGTAGATAATTCTATACTTATTTCCTTAAATCAGAAACTTAGTATGAAATATGTATAGCAGATTTTGACCAGTTATTAATCAATGCCATACTATCAATCAATGCTATCTTTAAATAAAAATTATAAAATAAATATATACCATGAGGGCCCTCCAGTTGACTAACTTATAAGTCCTAGAAATAAGAGTATGTGACTATAATGAACAGTAATTTTTGTTTTAACATTTGTTATTGTTTTAAGTGATTTTTTTTATTTTATATTCAATATATTAAGGAAACTATAGTATAGATATTTATGGCATTTTCTTACATTGGTTGTAACTATCTACTAAAATATTTACAGTCTCATGTAATATGGTATGCAGACAAATTTATTTGTGCATATATTTTTACCTACTGTGTCTGACCTATTACTTGATGTCTAGAGAGCTGGTGACGCTTATACAGTCATGGCCAAAAGTTTTTGAAATGTTCAAAAGTTAATTTTTACAAAGTCTAAATGCATCAGGTTTTTTTAATGGCAATTTGCATATACTCCAGAATGTTATAAAGAGTGATCAGCTTAACAGCAATTAATTGCAAAGTCAATAGTTGCCTAGAAAATGAACTTTTTCCCCCAAAACACATTTCAACTTCATTACCGGCCTGCCTTAAAAGGACCAGGGTAACATCGTTTCAGTGATTGCTCCATTAACACAGGTGTGGGTTTGATGAGGACAGGGCGGAGATCAATCTGTCATGGGTTAAGTAAGAATCACACCACTGGACACTTTAAAAGGAGGGGTGGTGCTTGACATCATTGTTTCTCTTCTGTTAACCATAGTTAAACTCTAAAGAACACGTGCAGTCATCATTGCACTGCACAAAACTGGCCCAAAAGGGGAAGATATCGCAGCTAGAAAGATTGCACCTCAGTCAACAATCTATCGCATCATCAAGGAATTCAAGAAGAGAGGTTCCTTGTTGCCAAAAAGGCTCCAGGGCGCCCAAGAAAGACCAGCAAGCGCCAGGCCCGGGCTTTTAAAAAGTGTTTCGTTCAAAAATCGGCTCCCAAAGCATGCAGAGCTTGCCGGAATGGCAAGGAAAGGTGTGAGTGCATCTGCACCACTGTGAGGCGGAGACTCATGGAAAAGGGCCCCGGGGGGTTGTCAAGGAGGGCAGCAAAAAGCCACTTTCCCCAAAAAAACATGGGAACAGACTGTATTCTCCCAAAAGGGGTACAGGGGTATGTGAGGAAGGGGGTAAGTCATTTTTCTGAGAATCCCCTTTTCCCGAAGTTTGTAATATCTGGAAAACAGCTTGTTGGGAAGGGGGCAAGGTGAGCGATACCACCAGTTTGTCTCTCCACTGAAAAGCACCAAAACCATTCATGTGGGGGGGTTGCTTCTCAGAAAAGAGATTCGGCTCCAAACAGTCTTGCCTAAAATACATTCCCTGAATAAAGAATGGGACCAGAATGTCCCCAGGCAAAATTCTCCCCAACCGTCCAAGAGCGTTTGGTGATCAAAAAATGCTTTTTTCCAGCTGTGGGGCACCCTTTCCTAAAAACAAAGGTAATAAAAAATGGCTCAGGAACAAAACATAGAATTTTTGGGGCCTGGCTGGAAAATCCCGTCTTACCCATTGAGAACTTTTTGGGCAAACATCAAAGGGCGGGGGGAAAAACAAAAACCAAAAAATTTTTTAAAAAAATGCAAGCTTTTATTTTAGAATGGACTTTTTCAGTCAGGATTTGGTCCCGAATTGATTGAGAGCATGCCAGGGAAATTGCAGAGGTCCCGAAGAAGAAGGGTCAACATTTCAAAAAATTTATTGCGCATTAATCATTTTAACTGTCAATAAAACTTTTGTTATCATTTAAAATGATTCACTGTTTTTTTGTAGTGATAAAAAATCTGACAAACAACATAAAAACCCGAGGGCAACAGATCATGTGAAAATTTAAAAAATTTTTTGTCATTCTCAAAACTTTTGGGATGATGTACATTTACACAATTGAGTTAGATTTAATTTTAAAAAAATTTTTGTGAAGCCCTGGTTTCTAATTCTGAAGTTTGTGTAGCATCTGTCAAATGCGAGAAGTGTTCATCTACTCTTCTGAAAAGGTGTTTTTTACTTTGGTGAAGCCATCAGTATACAATGTTATCCTGTAAAAAACAGTATTAATTTAAAATTGTATTTTGGCATAGCACCTACGCAATCACTGGTCAATTAGTTAAACGCCATTACAAAGTACGACAGTAACAATAGTAACTTATCACTATATCTACTACTACTATTAGTGAAAAATGACTATGTGCTACAACATTTTATTATTACAATGTATATATGATTATCTATTTTTCATAATTTTGTATCATTTAAATGTATAATTTAGGCGTCAACTAGTGTAGCCCTTTTGGATTCAAGTCAAAATCAAAATAGACCCCAATCTGAGTATCTTGGTTTGGCTTGGTCTGAATTTATTTTTGGTGAAAATAATTGACTGTAACCATAACCCTAAGCCGAAAGTAGGTCTATGGTTCTTTAAGGGTTATTAGTAGATTTATTCACCACAATGCAACACTCCCATTGCGGTGTGTTCCCTGTAGGCCCAATGTATCTTAGTGTTAGGATTATGGGTGCAATTACTGTATGTCTAGACATGGGTATGTGGTTAGTGGAAAATTCGGATTCTGGTCATCCCAAATCCAATTTTTTCCACAAGTATGGCAGAGCCTGTGTTGAACTGCACAGGATATTCGGGCAACACTGATCACAGCATATAGTGTAATGGTTTACTGAGAGTAGAATTAGTTTCATGCACTCTTTCCTCTTTAAGCCACTACTAATATGGACTATAAGGGCATGTGCACACAACGTAATTACGGTAATTCATAGCTCTCAGGAAAGCTATGAATTACAGCCATCTTCCGGGGGATAATAGAAGTCTATGGGGCCAGCCCCATCTGAACTTTAGAAGTATGCGTTGGCCAGCACATACTTCTAAAATACAATACGTGCCAAAATACGCCATGTTAACATACCCATACAGTGCATGAGCTCATTTTAAAAACTCACCGTGCAAGAGGATATCTTGAAACCAACGAAATAGCAACAATATAGTGGCACCTGCTAGAAATAGCCTACCAGTCAGAATATTGAGTCAGATGCTCCTCATGTAATGGGCATCAGTATTATTTTCTTGTTCTTCCTCTTTTGGTAAAGTTAATATGTTTATGTCTAGTTATATGGTTGAATGTACTTCAACCACAAACTTATCAAAAAAGCCAGAAAAACTACTATGAATCATTACAGAAAAAAGTACAATCACTAGCTTAAAAATAGATATCTTTATTCAATATTATAATGTAAAAAAATATATAAAAAAGCACCTAAAATATTGAACAGGGTAATACAGTAGCTATCAGGACCAGGCAAGCAGGGGCGGAAATGCCATCCACAAACAGTAATGCATAGCATATAACGTCATGTAAGGACTATTCATGAAAGATAACAGCATATAACACATTTGTAAATGTAGGATAAAATAACCATATCATCTCATCTCAGCATAATAGTACGTACTATAAATCCCACAATATCATAATACTTCATCTAAAGGTGAAAAAAAATGAATAGTCACAGCCTCATCAAGTAACCTGTATCAGCTATTACATAATAACACAGTCCCCAAGTTATACAGTTTAAGGGCAATGCTACAAAATACTAATGAAGTGTATGTAAACTTTTGACTTTGCAGAAAGTAATAAAAATGCCTTAAAAATTCTCTCCTGGCATTTGACAAATGTAAATAATTTTGGTTCCTAACTGACCAAAAACAGGTAAGGTTTATTCTGATTTCATGTCAGACAGTGAGAAAATCATACATATGTGTCTTTTTATAGAGTGTATGTAAACTTTTGGTCTCAACTAATGAATGGGGCTGCGCCTGATATCGGGCTGAAAAGACACTAGATATCTGGCGCAGCCCTGTTCATACATGTCCCCCTTCATGACTTCAGAGTTATGAATTCACTCTTTATAAGAATTATATATTGATTCTGATATTTATTAAAATATTCCAGTTTAGGTACATATTTACAGCACATATCAGTTTATATATTCATTTTATGTTTTAATATTTTAGTCATTATCCCCACATTGTTGGATTTGTTCTAAATATGTTTGTAGGAATTTTTTACTTTAAATTTTTTTTTAATTGGATCAAATACGGTTGATTGTAAAATTTGTTCAGACGTTCAAACATGTAAGAGTTCACTGAAAAGTCAAGATGTCATTAAATAGCTCGATATCAGAATCAGACACATCATGACTCCTTTCATTATGTTTTGTCACATTTTCTTGTCAGACTTTCTCATGAAATAAGGTAAGGAAACACCATCTTTAAATTGTTTCATCTTTCTATTTGGATTAGCATTAAGTGACTGAGCTGTCCCAACAGAATACAAGTGATGATGAAAAAGACAAATTCGGGGAATAATAGGCCTTTTACCCTTTTGCTAAATAAGTATAATAATACAATGATAACTAAAACATGACAGTTTTTTTAACCTGTAATGAATAAGGTATTTGGAAATACAAATATTTAGATGTGGATTGATATATTTAAGCTAAGAAAATAGAATGTTAGAATAGTATTTAATTCTACAAACTGAGGTTATTAAAACTCATATATACTTTTGGTATACTAGAAGGACAACAAAGCTATACCATTAGAATGCTGCTTCACTTAGGACCACCAGATGGAGCAGTATGATAAACGAAACACAATGTAATAAGGAAAGGGTGTTTCCATTCATTCTTTTGTTTCATTCATTTTATAGTTAATGCCTAAGAATCATAAAGAGCAGGATGCACATGTGGACTATTATTTTAATCTGATCTGTTCTTGATCAAGAGAACTGAAGGCTGTGACAGGGACACATTTCTAAAAGAGGCCAGTCTGCTCTGACACTGCTTTCCCTGCTGTGAGGGAGGCATGTTAAGGTGCTTTTGACGATTAAGACTTAGGTACTGACATCATCGCCTGAGCTCCATGTTGGATGAAGATTCTCAGAAGAGGTTTTCTCAGGTGAATACTTTGTATTTTTTATAAGAATGTATTTGAATTTTGAACAATTCAGTAAGGTGTAATTATGTTAGTGTAGTATAATGTCTTATTATTCTTATGTATTACAAATAAATAGTACAAAATCAATCTTCAGCAAGTTAATGAGAAATAGTTGTTATAAAAATTTACTTATTCAGTCTGTGAGTTATAGGAGGATATGCCACTTAATGCCAACACTGCACAAGACTGTGAGCTTGTATACATATGATACAACTATATATCTATCTATCTATCTATCTATCTATCTATCTATCTATCTATCTATCTATCTATCATCTTCTATCCCATCTAGATATTATATAATATATTATATATATATATATATAATATATTATATATATATATATATATATATATATATATATCCATACATATATAGATATAAAGATATAGACATATATTTATGTATCTATATCATATATATAGGAGCTCACAGTCTATATGTATATAATCAAAAACATCAACTGAAATCATAATAATCATTGTTATGACTATAACTTGTTTGACATTTTTTTCTAAAATATTTACAATAAAAACATAATGACAATAAATATATGTATTTATCTGAGTCCTTTTTCTTTTAATCTTTGTGCTTTGAGTATATTTTAGCTTAATGTGAATGTTCACACTTCTAATACAGAGCTGGAAATAGGCATAGAGTTTACTGATAACATTAAGGCTGCATATAACAGCACTGTAGAAAGGTTAGGGGTTTGCTACATACTGTGTTAATAGTAAACTAAGCAGTTTGTACTACAGATTAGTTTCAGATACTTATTTATGTAAATAAAGGAAAAAAGGTTGTAATAAAACATTGTATTCAAAATGTTAATACAAAATGATCTGTGCTAGTAATGGATTCAGATTTTTTTTTCCTTTTTGGTACATCATGCTATTTCCAATAATGTATACTGCTGTCAGAATTGCCATAATTATACCCCATGTCACTGCAACTGAATGAAATGCTTGTTAGTATATATAGTCTAAATACAGACAGTTCTAAATTTTAGGATCTATTTAAAAATATAAAATTTTGCTTATAATATTTGAACTTAATTGCAGTTGCTTGTGCTGCAGAGCTGCCATTTGTAGCATATTTGGAAACACAACGTGAAAATCATAAGCAAACATTTTTGGTCATTCAGCTTTTTACCTGTAAATAAGATTATACATACATTCCCCTATAGGTGTGCTGTTATAGGGTACAGTGAGGGAAGGGCAATAGAGTTGCAAAACATTATTTCTTTTATGTGGGTAATAATATTTCTGTGTGGCTTGATGTATCATATATTTATATGTCATATGTGCCCCTTTACTGCTGTTTCATATTTCTTCCACTATGTGATAATCTCATTTTTGCTATAAGATCTTATACATTATAGTTACCCTGTATTCCCTTTCTTCTCTTTTTTATTTATTAATCTTGCATGTTATCAGAATTATCATAAACAAATGTACATGATATTATGGTTACATTCATGACCATATATGTAAAACCATAGAAGAAAATAGAACAATATTGTAAGTCAATGAAATGTTATATAGCATTATAATAGGGTACTTATAATATTAATAAAATGTCATTATGCTACGGTATGTTTTTGGTATTTAGTCTATTTTTTTTACATATTAGTAAACTGTACATTTATTTGCCACTGTACAAACCTAAGTTTGACACCTTTTTCTAAACATTACCTACTAATCTTAAATAATTTGAAGGAAACTTTCAAGACAATTTCCACCCAAAAAATGCCACTCTTTGCTTTATACTTGTACTGAAGGGTAATTTGTAAGGTTTTCTATATATATTCTCTGTTGCTGCAGTATGTATTTTAAAAGGAATTCAAACAAAAAAAAGTCATGCATGCAAATTACCATAGAAATGTTATGGGGTTAGTGCAACCTTCCTGAAAATACACATTGGAGGGTGCCTAAAACCACCCTTGCCAAGCCACTGCAAGTCAGCTGTGGCAGCATCCGGTTCATGTGCAGTGAAGCATGGTGTACTGGTCGTGACTTAACTATGTAATGCACATCTGCCAGATGCCACCGGGGCTGGCTTGTGATAATATAAACCACTAGTGGGACTTCTATAAAGTCAGAAAAGGTGAGTTTAAGGACTGGCCATTGTTATTCCAGAGGAAAGCATCCCAATGACTCTTCTGTGTAGTTTGTATAAAGCTCTTGCTATTTTAAATCTGCTTAATTAAACAGCATGGTAGCAAGGAATATGTACAGTTTATTAATCTATTACCTTTTTGCATAAGACATTGATGGAAGTTTAGGGATAGAAGATATCTTGACAGGTTCCCTTTAAGCTAATATTAGAAAATTTCAACTATACCATTAAAACATCCTTTTACATGCCCTCTCTTTCTGTGATTCATTATTCCCAATCTAATAAAAATGATAAGGTTTAGATAAAAATGCAATATTTTGTTCAGTAATACAGTATATAGCATAAAAACACAATCGTAAAGGTTGTCATTCTTATTTTGTACACTGGGTGTCACTATCTGTCCATTTTTCCAAAGAAGAACAGTAAAATAAGCTCCCTGTGTGTACCAGAAGATGTAATGGCTGCTGGTCTTCACATATTTTAAGACGATAAAAATAATCAACTGGCACATGGAAACATTAATAAATCTGCAGAAATGATTATCTACTCTGCAATGGAGATTTCCTCATTAAACTGGAATAGCTGTGCAGTGAGTCCATTCAGAGGAGCATTTTTGCTGCAGATGGTTTTGGATCTGGTGTGTTGTCAGCTTCATTACATGATACCTGAAGAATCTAAACACGGCACTTTTGTTGGAAGAATAGCACAAGATCTGGGTCTAGAGAGCTGGGAGATTAATTCCAGAATGTTACGGATTGTCTCGAGAGATGAAAAAGACTATTTTCAGGTAAATCTCCAAAACGGAATATTGTTTATTAACAATATTATAGATAGAGAAGAAATCTGCCAAAAAATTAATGTTTGTGTCATTCATCTTGAAATAATTGTGGATAAACCTGTCCAAATATATCACGTAGATGTTTTAATTGAAGATATTAATGATAATTATCCTGTGTTTTCATCTAAACAGTTTAATATTGCTATAGCCGAATCAAGAGTAGTTGGAACTAGGTTTCCATTAGAAGGCGCTATAGATGATGACATCAGTAGTAATTCTGTTAAGAATTATGAGCTGAGCCCAAATGAATACTTTTCATTAGAGGTACAAAAAGACAAGCATCATAGTGAATCACTTAATGTTGTTCTGAAAAAAGCACTTGATAGAGAGAGAGAACCTCTATTCAATTTGACTCTTGCTGCTTTTGATGGTGGTAAGTCAAAATTAAGTGGTACAGCTCAGGTCATTATATATATATACAAGATGTCAATGATAATGCACCACAATTCTCCCTGTCTGTCTATGAAACTTATTTGTTAGAAAATGCATTGAAAGGAACTGTTGTTGTGAAGCTGAATGCTACGGATGCGGATCTTGGAGAAAATGGAGAAGTTGTCTATGAGTTTAGCAACCAGGTGTCGCCATTGGTAAGATTACTGTTTGATTTAAACAAGACTTCTGGAGAGATCAAAGTGATTGGTGAAGTGGACTTTGAACAAAATAGTCACTATGAAATCCGTATTGATGCCTTTGACAGAGGTCAATATCCAATGGCAGGACATTGCAAAGTGCTGGTGAACATAATCAATGTGAATGATAACCCGCCTGAGATGACAGTGACATCTCTTTCCTTACCTGTTCCAGAAGACTCCACAGTAGGGACAACTGTAGCAATTATAAGAATACAAGATAAGGATTCAGGCTCCAGTGGTAAAGTGAGCTGTCAAATAACAGAAAATGTCCCATTCAAACTAAAATTTTCCCTACGTGAATTCTATTCACTAGTAGTGGATGGACCCTTAGATCGCGAAACTATTGATATGTATAAAATTGAAATTAATGCAAAGGATGAGGGTATCCCAGCATTTTCCACATCTGAGACTCTTCTGGTAGAAATTAGTGATGTTAATGACAACGCACCAACTTTTGATCAACATTTGACCACTATTTTTATCATGGAAAATAACCCCCCAGGTTCTCATGTTTATACCGTTTCAGCCACTGATGATGACAAAAAACAGAATTCCTTTATAACATATTCTATCATTGAACGTGCTGTCAATGGAATACCAGTTATCTCCTATCTCTCGATAAATCCAGAAAATGGAAAGATCTTTGCATTACTATCCTTTGATCGAGAACAAGTCAGTTATTTTCAGTGTTCTATAAGAGCAACAGATGCTGGATTTCCACCTCTAAGTGGCAATTTGACCTTGAGCATCTTTATTATGGATATCAATGACAATGCTCCAAGTCTATACACAACACTATATAATACTGAATCAGTAGATGCAGAGATTGTCCCCAGATCAGCAAAAATAGGAACTGTGGTGTCTAAAATAAGAGCAATAGATGCTGATTTGGGGTATAATGCTTTGCTCTCATATAACTTTAAAGATCCAGATGAGAAAATCCCATTTGGAATTGGACGTCATAGTGGAGACATAACTGTCATTCGTCCTCTTTTTGAGTCAATTCAAGATGAGTACAAACTACTCATTAGTGGTCTTAAAGGATCAGGGCGCAGCAATGTCTACCACTGGACATGGCAATCGAGTTCTGATAAGAAAACATGCACACGAAATCAGATGTTGACAAGAAAACCAAAAAGGAATGAAATACGAGGATTTTACAAATGCCAATATAAACTTAATCATTGCAATCTGCTTGATATCAGGTATTTTCTTAGTTACCCTTATTGTGTATACAGTTATACACTGGCAACAGTGCACTCAGGAAATAGATGAACTGAGGCAAAACAATATGGGATCTATTGCTAGAAGCTGGACCCTATCCTGGCAACGTCAATACTAAACCTAGAAGGATTGAGGCACTACACCAAAAATCGACCATTATTTCAGTTTACCGCCAAATTCTGCCTCACGCATTAGATGCAGCAACGGAAACCCACTAATCAACCTGGATACATGACAGGTCTATCAGCAAAGGTAAGACCAAATAAAAGCCAATCACAAACAACTTTCTGTTGTTTCATGTATTTGCATGACTTGGATAGTATCATTAATGTAATTACCACAGCCTGTTACTGATATCAATTAACCGTACAGTCAAGTAAATATGTTAATGAATATTATACACCTCTTAGTACTTAATCTCAATTTGTACAATATTTGCGATCAAAATATTTCTTTCCTTCAGGCACCATCCTACAGTTTTCTAAATGCAAGGTTAATGCTTTCTTTCATTGCATTTCTTGTCCAGGGACAAAGGTCCCCCAATATTGAGTTATATTCTGCTAGCAATTACATTCTTTTGGAGTGCCGTCATGAAGGAAATAAGGTGTTAAACTATACTACAGTGTAATATATATATTAGAGCTCAATATGGTCCAGAGCTTCCAGAGCTAAATATGGTCTTTTTAGTTGTCTTCTCTGGCTTTTAGAGGGCTGTCCTATTTTACAGATATCACTCTATTAATAAAGAGTTTTATTTATTAATTTTTTCAAATAACAATAGAAAGATATTTGTATACCTTGATTTGGCGTATAACATCAACTGTAGCGAACAGCCGTTCTAAAAACATCATTTTTCTCTTAAAAATCTACAATGTCTAGAAAACTTTATATAAAATATAAAAAAATAAAAAATTTAAATACAAGAAAAAACAAAGTAGCACCAGAAACAAAGTAGCGCCAAACCTCCTTATCTCCCTCCCCTCACCCACATTTCAGTCCACCCCGTCTGGTCTAACTTGCATGACATCATGTCTGGTTTTTCAACCAAACCAATAGTAAATAGCACAAAAACACTAGTCGTGAACAGTGGTTTCCTGTATACATCAATCATCTTTCTTTCTATCTTCTGTGAATATTTGTTTAGGAAAGTTAAAACAAGGCTTCATTCTTGGGGTAGATCAGGCTTTAGTAAAGTTATGTTTAGTTAAAAATTAAAAAAAATCAAAAAATGGAAAAACATTTTAGCTTCAAAACCATATCCAAGGTGCTAAAAATTATTCAGTTCTGTTTATTCTAAATGCTTTTGTTCACTTGACCTACCAAAAGTTATGGCTTTTGTTCTCATAACTATACTAGCAGCCTTAGAGAAAACATGTTTTGAATGCATCTTAACAAAATCTGATTTTTTTTTACATGACGGCATCTATTAAGCTATTATTTTTTTTAAACAATTAGGATTATCATTTTCTTTGACATAAAAACAATTGTGCAGACTACATCAGTGTTTTTCAAATTATAGTAACTTTATTTTCTGTATTATGGATATTGTCTAGTGTTACTAAGCAGAACAAGAAGATTTAGGACCTCATACGTTATAAAACTGTCCACGTTTAAGTCTAAGACTTTCTTATGTTATGCCCATCGAAACCAAATCAGAGCTCCTCTTTTCATTTCAAATAGTTGCTCTGAAAACAATGAAAGAGAGCTCGTTACATGGTGACTAAGGGACAACAAAGTAAGTCTTAGAGACCTAGACAGTATTCATACATGTCCCCTTAAAAATGTAATATTTTATGTATTACATAATGTTTAATTTTAAACCAGTGGTTTAAACAGTGCTTAAATTACTCATCATAGATGTTAAATAATAATGTTAAATAATAATTGATCAGTGGCTTATTAAGATTGTACAAAATAATAATAGAATGATACTTAAAGAATTTTAAATATAAATAGTAATATACAGTATAATACCAACTAGAGTGATAAGTTAAAACTATTCACATGGTAGTGGCAAAGCTGATGTAGAAAATAGTGGCCCTCATTTACTACTGGGGTTGTGGCAGAAAGGTGATGTCAAAAAGTGGCTCATTAATGGCACGACATGTCTCAGTCACATTTATTAAAGGTAGTAGACACTTTATATGACCTCTCTGACATGGAGGCACACGCTTTTGTGTAATAATTGTGGTGATTAATGAGAAAGGAGCAGTGGCCACAAAGGAAAATGCTGCTTCAAAAACTGGCATAAAAAGTATGACAACTATTAGTCTAAAATAGTGTTGAGCGATTACGTTGGCCATCGACATCGTTCGAAGGAGTCGATTAGCACGACCATCATCGACCAAGAAATTCGAGGGTCGACTGATAGATTAGACCGATGATCATAAAGGCTCTAAGGGTAGAGCAACAACAACCTTTAATTCTTACACCCAAACAGGGCTGGAGAAGCTGAATTAACATCCACAACAGTCAAATGGATACGTGCTACATCTTAGGCAAACACACTAAGTTTAAAAGCCAAGAAAAAAAATCACACACCATTCACAATCCTGTCTTGCACCACAGCATGAACCCTTAAAACCTGCATAGACCACAGCCACCAAATTAAAAAAGTGCCAGAAAGGCGCAGTATGATTTGAACCCATCATATTACTTAACTGGACATTGAATATCCCTGTCTCCCGGAACGCAGCATGAGCCCCAAACCTGACATGACCCCCCACATTATCAACAAAGTGCCTTTGGAAAAAGGAGTCTTTTCAACCACCATTTTTAGTTTCACTGGACATAGACAATCCATGTCCTGGACCACAGCATCGAGCCCCAAAACCTCATGACCCGCCCTAGATAAAAAGTGACCCTTGAAAAAGACGTCTTTCAACCACCATTTTAGTTTCACTGGACACTTACTATACCGTGTCCTGGGCCACAGCATGAGCCCAAACCTGCATGACCCCCAGATTAAAAAATTTCCGGAAAAGAAGGAGTTCTTTCCCAACCACCATTTAGTTTTCACCACTGCGACATTGACTATACCTGAGCCTAGGGTCCAACAGCAAGAGCCCCATAACCTTGCATGCGACCCGGGATTTAAAAAAGTGCTAGAAACAAACAGGAGTCATCTCTCAACACAACACATTTTCTAATTTCACTGGACATCATGACTAATAACTGTCCTGGCCCACAGCATGACAGCCCAACCACATGTACCCCAGTATTAAAAAAGGGCCTGACAAAAGGAGTCTATTCAACCACCATTTAGTTTCCCACTGACGTTGACCTATACCATCCTTGGCGCCACACATGGGAAAGGCCCCCCCCAACCCCCCCCAATTCAGCAGTGACCCGCAGATTTAAATGAGTGCGCCAGGAAAAAGAGTCCTTTCAACCAACATATATTACGCATTCATCAGCGGACATTTCTGAAATACTGTCCTGGTGCCACATCAATGCCGAGCCCAACCTGCAAGAACCCCCAAGTGTAAAAAGTGCCGAAAAAGAGTCATCTGTACCACCATTATAAGATTTTTCACTGACATAGACTGTACCGTGTCCCTCGGCCCACAGCATGAGCCCCAAACGCATGACCCCATGATTAAAAGTGCCAAGAAAAATGGCGAAGTCTTTCAACCACCATTTTAGTTTTCACTGGACATATACTGTACCCTGTCCTGGTATCCGCTGCCCCTCCCGTATGGTAGCGTCGGACCAATTGAGACTTCACTTTGGTGGTTAACGCTGCCAGTACCCAACCAGTGCGCCCTCCTTCTTGTGCATTCACGTTTCTTCTCATTTATACTCAAAAACTGCTGGATGAAATTTGTCCTCTGTACTGCGATGTTCTTCTAGTCTCGTGCTCCATACACCATCAGTCCCTCTGAATAACCTACATCTGGACAAGTTTATTCCTGAGTACCTCTCCCGTTTACAATTCAGAGGAATTCTTATTTATACCAGCTATTTTTGTACATGCAAGTACTATTTTAGTACTTTAATTCTAGAAAACTAACATTTTTAAAAATAGGATGAATCCCGACCATGTCTTTATTATCTCTTTATTTAATTGTATTAAATGGGTTTTCCTCAATACAGGGATTGCTAGCTATGTTAAAGAAACTTGGCAAAAACCAATGTCAATTATTGACATATGTGTCCATTAACAGTGCTCCTACCCTATTCCTGTTTCTGACAGCACCAATCACCCATGACCACTCATGACAATTGTGAGCAAGAACAAATGTCTGTTAGAAAACAACAATTTTTTATAAGTAAGGACCTGTAGTATAGCTGCTTTCCCACAGAAAAATGCCCCCAAAAAATCAAAAACATGACCCTTGAGCGCCTTTTTGGACAATGTGAAGACAACAAATGTCAGTAAGAAGCGCAACATTTTTTTAGTAATAAGACCTGTATAATAGCTGCACTGCTCAACAGCAAAATGGCGCCCCAAAAATTCAAAGCATCGACCCTTGCGAGCCAATTTGGAACAATTGTGACGAACAAATGTCTGTTAGAAAACAAAAAAAACTATTTTCTATAACTAGTGACCAGTAGTAATAGCTGCATAGTACAGACGAGCAAAATGCCCCCCAAAAAAATTCAAAGCATGGCCCTTAGAGCCACTTGGAACAATCTTGTGAAGAACAAAATGTCTGTTAGAAGCAACATTTTTTATAATAGGAATCTTCGGTAGTATACCTGCAATGTCCATGCCAAAATGCCCCCAAAAATTCAAAGCAATACCCTTGAAACCACTTTGGACAATTGTGAAGAACAAATCTCTGTTAAAACAACATTTTTTTTATAAGAGGACCTGTATATTGCAGCTATTCTCAAAGCAGCATGACCCAAAAATTATAAAATGACTTTCTCAGCCACTGTCTAAAAATGTGAGGGAGAAATGCCAACAAACTTAGAAGCACATTTGTCTGATTCCAAACAAAACACCTAGACAACTTAGATTGGTTAAGGACCAATGATAAAGCTGTAACTCACAGCACATGACTCCCCAAAAAAATTATAAATATGACTTATTCAGCCAGTATATCTATTTAAAAACTGTGATGGGAGAAATTGCCACTTTAAAAGCCACATTTCTGTTCCAATGACCATGATTATTGCTGTAAATCTCACAGCAACATGGAGACCCCAAAAAATTATAAATATGACTTTTACAGCCACTATAAAAAATGTGATGAGAAATGCCACTTAGAAGCCACATTTCTGTATGTCAAAGGACCATAATTAAGCAGTAACTATCTCACAGCAACATGACCTCAAAACCATTGACCAATGCCGAAAACTATCCTGAAGATAAAGTGAAGTAAATGGAATACGTGTTGTCCCGATGAAAACCGTTGCTGTCTTTTCTACAAGTCCTCCACACAGCAAAACCAGCAAAATGAACTGTTTGGAGAAAAGCGAGAATAAAATTGCAGTAAGAAATGACTCATTTAAAAACAAAGTTTTCAAGAGGACCATTTCTGTTACTGATGAGGAATTGATGAAGTAACCGGCAGCTATCGGAGACCTCTGCATTTCGGGGCCAACAACATCGTCAGACGATCCATGCTGATTCATCTTGCATGAAACAGATCAATCTGATCCACTTAATCTGAGGAAAGTCAGATGCGTTTGTCTGTAACATGACATCTCCAGCTAGTGCTTACACCTAAGGTCACTCTCAGATATGTGCAACGCTGTCAGTGCACACACACAACACCGGATCGAGAGTGTGCGTTGGCGGTTCAGATATCTACTCATATCTCTCTAGACATATAATATCTCTCTTTAGTATCATCTACACTTCACGGGAAGGTGCATCGCATACATGAAAATCCACGAATTACGTGGGCGGCGGGCGGAGTGGGAACAACACACACAACACAATCTCACACAGGATAGTATAATCCTATATATACACAATTGCCACACCCAATATACAAAACACACACCCAAAAAAAAGCGAGTGGCTCTGGTGTTTGGAGATGGGTGGCCTGCATTGCATGACAACTACTCAAATGAGGGTGGTAAATAGCTCTCATTGAGCGAGATGCACTACAAGGTACACACCATGTTTGACCCGCATTGTGGACCGACTTAAGACTCTAAAAGAGTTAAAAAAAAAAAATGAAATTAACGTACACACACAAGATATCGCGTATCGATTACTTGCGGCGGGGTGGCGCGTGGAGTTGTGTTCTTATCACATCTCTATAAATTTGGGAAAGTTTGCGAGGGGAGCGCGAGAGCGGTGTGAAAATTGTTATTTAAGAACACACCTCGTCATTCTACTATATACACATTCTTATAGTATATTATATCTTGGTAGGATCGGAAGGCGTTTGTGATGTGTGTTGTTTTCTTTAAGGTAGAATGCGTGGAGTTGACTGAAATAGAATCCCAAATAACTACGGATCATTACTAGGCGTCGAGCCGGTCATAAACAGACAAAGAGAAAGCGAGCTAGAAGTCTTGTGACACACACACAGGAGCGTGACAAACATTGATATCACCTACTTCTGACAAGAGCGAATGAGAATTAAATAACCACAAAGTGAAAATGGAGTATGGTAGCGCGCAGAGATTCAGACAATTATTAAGAGGGGAATGGGTATAGTGATTTAGGGGAAGAGACTACTCACACATATGCGCACTGAGAGAGAGTAATTAACATTAGTAATCTACACATAGGAATAGAATACTATAATAGTTTATGGTAGTGATCTAATAGATGAGCGTCTGTGAAGTATGTGTAAGAAGAAAGAAGATATACATAACAGACCACGCGAGATAACTAGAGGAGACAGGATAGTAGAGAGATGAAGAGTTTTTATTCGGTAAACTGTTCTCTATAGAGTGATTTGAAAAGAGATCAGAGTGACAAAAGACATACTCTAACAAGATAGTAAAGTAGATAGTTAATATAAAAGTATTTTTTTTTGTTGTAATGTATGGGTTTAGGTAGAAGGGGGTGGGGTATGTTTTGCGAGTAAGATGATGGGGAAAAGTAGAAGAAGAAATGAGAGGGTAAGGGGGGATTGATTTAGTGAGGATTTAGTTTGATGATATTGAGATGAGGAATTGGATGGGGACATAGGTAAGGTGGGTGATGAGTAATTATGGATGAGGTGATTGAGAGGGATAAGGAAGAATAGATAGGGGGATAAAAAACACAAAGAATAAGAGATTGGATGAAAGTGAAATTAGTTCTGATAAGGCATTGTCTGATGATACAATCGCTGGAGCATGTGGAGGGTGGAATACCAGCTGTTGCCACGTCAACAATGACGGTTGATGGGGGAGGACCGAGCTGACACTGCAAACGCGCCAGGCGGGACGAAGCCAGGGTGCGAATGCGGAAGTGCGAACTTAGACTTCGAGCCTATTTCCTCAGCAGGCAGTCCATGAACCCTGGTATCTCTTAGAAAATTCTGGACGACAAGGTTCATGACATTAGCCAGCAAGGGATGTGCTCCAGCTAACCGATCTTAAAGGGCGTGCCAGCATATTTCGCCCGTATCACACACCACCTGTGCCTGTCACAAAAGGTTCTTGGCACCCAGCAGTGCTCGGTCTCGTTGCGGAGAGCCGTCACAAGCTCCTGACCTGGTGGACGTTACTCCAAGACATTTAATTTCAACAACGGCCGTGTCTCTGGCACGTATGCCCACCAAGGACTTGGGGAAGAACCCTGCACCACCCCCTGCTGGTTTTGAAGAGCGTGCGCCGAGCTGTAAGCCACCGTCACCCCCAGAAGACATCCACGCCAGCTCAACCCAGTGAGCTGTCAACAGAGATATAGCTGCCTTGGCCAGTGCTTACTAGTCCCTAGTGTCCGGTGGACATGGATGAGACTATTCTGGCCACAGATGCAGACAACGCCTTGAAATTTTAGATGCACGCCTGGCTGGCCAGGGCCAGGGACGGCTTTTCTAGCAAAGAAATGCCTCACGGCATCTGTATTGGGTGAGCAGCAAGGGTCATATGACCGTGGCCGGAACCCATTCATTGTCCACCAGACAGAAAGGCAACATTCCAAGGCCAAAAGCCTGCAATGCCGACACTTCAGGCTTTTGGCTTTGAGATGTTATGGGTTATAGTGTTTCTTCGGCTTCCCAAACCTGGAAGACAGAAGGCTTAGGCTGCTATGACAAGGGGCCGCAGTACCGGTGTCAGTCGTCCAAGAACTGAGTTGGAGGAGAAGGGGTAGATAGTCTCTAGGTGGTGCTGGTGTACTTCGGGCGACGGTGTGAGGCTGGAAGAGCGGCGCTATCCGTCATGAACTCTGAGAGACAAGGGCAGCTGAAAGGACGCTTTGTTGGACTGGCGGAGGAGGAGGCGGAGAGACAAGAGGTGTGACACGTGGTTTGAGGAGGCCGGTCTGTCGGATCTGGCCTTTTTGGCCAATGTTGCCTCCAGTTTCATCCTCAATGCATTCGCATCATGTGACTGAGACATGGTTTGTGGTGGTTAACCCACTTAAGAGGTTCTTGCCTCTACTTTAAGCGTTTTACGGAGCAAAGGCGGCATATAGACATCGCTGGGTATGAATCAGAGGCTCTTGCTCAAAGAAGGAGCCCCAGGCTTGAGAGGTCCTCTCGGACCTTTTTATGACGGCGATACTAAGCGGAGCGGGGTTTCTGTGCGACTGACACGTGGGCTGACGGAATCTATCAGCGTACTTCTGCGACCGCCCTCTCCCTATCTGAGGCGGAACCCGTAATGACACTACCCATCGTCTTCCTCCTCTGTCCAGTGATGGAACTCACGCAGCAAATTCTGCGGAATAAAACCCACGTTGGATCCGACAATGTCCCGCTCATCATCATCATCAACAGACGGTTGAACTTCGTCCGTCTGGCATTCTGCATCATGAGCTGCGGACTACAAGCACGAGGACTGCAAGGCGTTGCCTAAGACCGCCCAGGAGATTTTATGCAGATTGACCGAGCTTCCGTTCTCGTCTCTGAATGACATCAGTAACTGGCATCAAGCAGAGAAAATAATCCTCTTGAGGAGCCTCTTGATCTTTTAACATATCCTTCTGACCCCACCACCATTTTGTCATCAAAGAGGTCTTTCAGAAACTGGATATATCCACAGTGGTGGTGTAAACCACAAACTAGTTGACATTGTGGGCTGCTTCTCCATGTTGGACGATGCTGTGATCGCTGACTGACAGACATTGTGGCCGTGACCTGAAGAACGAGGAGGTAAGACAGATGGATGCAGGTTGCATTAACCCTGGAAAGGACAAGATAGGGCGACGCTTGTTTCGTTACTGAGATTGCACAGGCGGCCCTGACCCAGCGATGACAGGCCTGACGGTCCTGCAACTGACGATCCCTGCATGCATGTGTCGATCAGCACAGAAGGAGCACCTTCTCTGTCGTACCACCACCATCCAAGTCCACCCCCTTCTATTGCTCGCTTACCACCTGAATTTTGCATCCATGTTTCAGAATATAAAAATTTTAGAAGGTAATGGAAGAGTTTTGGAAAGTAATCCTTATTAAAAGACGGCCACATCACCAGTCTAATTCCTCAAATCCCTCCAATCAAAACAAAATATGCTGGATTCAAATTTAACTTGCAAATGTGATCTACCACAAAGCTTGACTGACCAAAAGTGAAAAAAACACCTGTCCGGAAATGTATACGATATTAAAAGGTATTATTTGGCAACCTTGTCAAATTCACAAATTGTTCTGGTGACTACAAAATTGTTGTTATTCAAATATTTAACTCGCAAAGGAGTATCTCATCAAAAAAGCTGTCCTGCGCAAAGTGAAAAAAACACGTAATCTGAATGTATTCGGATAAAATAAGTGCGTATTTTATGGGCACCTATCAATTCACGCCGTGTGAGACTACAAAATTGCTGGATTCTAAATTTAACTGCAAGATAGAACTATCAACAAACTGCCTGCGCCAAAAGTTGAAAAAACCACGTATCTGAAATGTATCTTCGGATAAAGAAAAGCGGTATTTATTGGTCGACCTAACGGGGGTGGTGGGGGGGGGGTGGTCCCACACACAACACCCACAAGTGTGTGTGAGGGGGGGGTGGTGGAGGGTGGGGGGACCGGGGGGGGTTGGGGCGGGGGGGGGGGGGGGGCGGGGGGGGGAGGGGGGGAGGGGGGGGGGAGGGGGAGGGGGGGGTGTGCGTGTTAATTATCCATTGGTACTAATAAATTGCTGTTTTCAAAATTTACAACTGCACAGTAGAATCTAATCAACAAAGCTGGCCTGCCCAAAGTCGAAAAAAACACGTATCTGAAATGTATTCGGATAATAAAAGGTATTTTTGGCACCTACTCATTCACCTGGTGACTACAAAATTGCTGTATTCACATTTAAGTAAGTGCAAGGTGCCTCTACATGAACAAAGCTGTCTAGTGCGCCAAAGTGAAAAAACACGTATCTGTAATGTATTCGGCACCAAATAAACAATGTATTATCTTATGACATCCGACTTAAAAAATTTTCACCTCTGTGGTGACACTACAAAATTGCTGTATTCACCAATTAAGTGCAAAGTGCCTCAATAACAAAGCAGTAGTGCGCCCAAGTAGAAAAAACAACGTATCTGTACTTCGTATTCGATAATAAAAGGTATTCTTCTCTGTGCACCTATCAATTCACCTGTGGTAACTACCACACATTGAGCTGGACTTCAATTTACTGCAAGGCTGGCTCTATCAACAATTCTGGACTGGGAAAAAAGATGCAAACAAAACACCGTATCTGTAATGTAATTCAATAATAAAAGGTATTTTTTTTTTTACTATTCTTCTTGGCGCTCCTACTCAATTCACCCCCATTGGTGAATACTAAATTGCGCGGTATTCACATTTAAGTGCAAGGTGCCTCAATGAACAAAGCTGTAGTGCGCCACAACGTGAAAAACACAGTATTCTGTAATGTATTATCGGAGATATAAAAGTATTTTTTTGCACCTATCAAATCACCTGTCGGTAATCCACACAATTGCTGGACTTCAAATTTTAACTGCAAGGTGCTCTATCCAACAAATCTGGACCTAGAGGCAAAAGTGAGCAAAAAACACTATCTGTAATGTATTCGGATAATAAAAGGTATTTTTTTTTGCACTTTCAATTCACATGTGTGGACTACAAAATTGCTGTATTCACATTTTAAGTGCAAGGTGCCTCATAACAAAGCTGTAGCGCGCAACAAAGTGAAAAAAAAAAACCATATCCTTGTAATGCATTCAATAATAAAAGGTATTTTTGCACCTTTACAATTCACTCTGGTGTGACTACAAAATTGCAGTATTCACATTTAAGTGCACAGGTGCCTCAATGAAACAAAGCTGTAGTGCCCCAAAGTGAAAAACACGTATCTGTAATGTATTACGGATAATAAAAGGTATTTTTTTTGGCACCTTTCAATTCACCTGTGGGTGAACTACAAACTGCTGTAATTACACATTTAAGTGCAAGGTGCCTCAGTGACAAAGCTGTAGTGCGCAAAAAAGTGAAAAAACACTATCTGGTAATGTATTCAGATGATCAAAGGGTATTTTTGCACCTATCAACCTGTGCTGACTACTAAATTGCTGGATCTAATTTAACAGCAAGTGGCTATATCAACAAAGTCTGGAATGGGCAACAATATAATAAGAACACCGATCTGAAATGTATACTGATAATAAAAGTGGAGTTTTGCACCTAACAAAGAGACCTGCAGTTACTAGAAAAGATGTGTATCCTAATATAAATTCAGGCTGCCCAATGTCCATTAAATATTTCACAGAAAACTGTTAATAATAAAGCTATTGCAGTGCAATGTCTACACTCAGTCTTGGTGAACTTTATCCAGTATTCTTTATAGAGCTTGTCTGTGTTCGCCCGCGGGCCCCCCCCCTCCACCCGCTCCCCTCCGTGACTTTACAGCGGTAGATGCTCCTTTAAAATTCTCTACCTAACTACATAAAATCTTCCAATCTCTGATCTAACTAAGTTGTAAGGATCACAGCTAACAGTAGAGCTTTTTCTGTGAAGAAATAGAATAATTTCGCTGAGCTGTTTGGACACAAGCAGAGCGCACGTCCTCCTGCTATGAAACGCTGAGAGACACTGATCATGAACAGGAAGGGCTGTTCTATGTAAAACGAGGTCATGTGATTTTTCCAGCCAATCGCAACCATACACATCCCAGTCATGACGTCGCACACACATCTCACCTGCTCTATTCTGTAAGCTGATTTGCTGGCCGCCAAAATTACAGGAAGCGCCGAAAATGGCGCGATCTTAATAGATGATGCACAGATTTTAGCCTAAATTATCGCATGATCTAAAAATTTCGATCAACATAAAAACTGTGCTGATTTCAACTTTATCGATAATAATCACTCAACACTAGTCTAAAAAGCTAGACAATTCTAATGCTATGCTAAATTTATCAAACAACATGAGCCGCCATAATACGTTTGAATTTATAGACTATCTAATTTTATGCTTTCTTACTTTTAGACAGTGATACTAAATAAGGGCCAATGGCTTTTCTAGAGAATGTTTTTTGTTGCTTTATGAACCTTTAGGATCAGTTGTTTAATATGCAGTTGAGGTTCATGTTGGGGAACCATGTATACCTACAACAGATAACTGTTATTCATTATGTAGCTTTAACAAAACTTAATTTGACATTTTATGCAGCATTATACTTTTGGTATATAAAGTTATCGTAATTTTCAATGGTTTTTGTTGCATCCTGAGATAAAATAACTTGCTGCAATATGTTATCTCTGCCAGGTAATCTTTGCTACAGCCTTACATTGGGTCCCTTGGTAAATGTTTTTGGATGCAATGCTATTCTATACAGTAAAGCAATATAAATCCCAATAGGTACTGCTCAAACATAGACTAAAAGGATTTTTGTGTTGTTTTTTTTATGCACAGGAAGCTTTCCCAGTACTTACAGTAAAAGTAGCCCAATTTTGCCTTAAAAAGGAAACTAGCATGGTACTTCGCTCACTAAGTGCTCTTTCAAAACTGCCTACGTGTCTCATGAGCTGTTCATAACTGATGAGGGTATCAAAATTGGTTAGATGATTTCTTATAAATATAAGGTGTTTTTATTTTGATTGTTGATCCAGTTTGATTTCTCCTTGAGATCTAGAGAAAGGTTTATCTTTTTAAGGGTAACTTGGTTTTTGTCTTATGAGTTATTTACATTTCTAAAGGTAAACAAAGTTCTAAAGTTACCCTTTCCCCTTCTCTTCATCTTCTTCCCACCCTTGATTGAAACTGATAGACCATATTATAAAACTATATGGTATTGACATTCATTATTGTAAAGATACTTCAAAATATGCAATTTTGATATTTTTAATATTTCACCGGTTTCTTTGTGACTTCTAAAAATCTTTGAAATGTTTTTTTTTTTTAAATTGATGGGGCAACCTACAAATAATAGAAAAAAGGAAAAGGAGTTAAGAAAAGGGTAATATAAAAAAAATTACAATAAAAAAGTTACACATGAACGTGTCATTATATCATAAAAAGAGTTTAATATCTAATTTTGTATTTAATGTCATGATTATTAATCCACACACCTTTTGGTGATTGTAAGTCTAAAGATGGTAGTTCAATTTGCAATTTTATGGTTGGGTACTGAACACTTTGAAAACTCGTTTGCGAGATAACTTTAGAGTTAAAAATCATACAAAAAGACCTGGTTTTGCAAATGTTTCTTATATATTACTAACATCTTTAATTTTTTTAAGTTATTACATTAAATTATATTTGAAATTTTATATACTATATACTAATATAAATAATTTTAATATGCTTTTTTGAAGAAAACTAAAAAGTAAATTTTAAATTAGATCGAAGCGATAAAACGCATACAAAAAAACTGAACACAAGATCAGAATTGAGATTATAGTCACATATTTATTTTCATTTTTCAAGAACATATTTAGGAAATATTGAATTATTTCTCCCCATAACTTGACACTTGTATCAAATAATGATTTACTTTTCAGTTGATGATGATTGCATAATTTTTATTTTTAAAATAAGAAAGGTCTCATTGCAATACATATCCTGTTTATAATAGAATAGTCTTATTGTAGTTCAACATTTTATCACCAGATGTCACCTCACATGAAAAAAACTACAGCTTCCAATCCATTTCTTTGCTGCGTCAGATTTTACTGTTTCCTTGGCAAGACTGTTTTTTTTAATTTACTGGAAGATTTTCTTTTATATAAATAATAGTTGCAGAAATGCTTCTGTATTTCTATAACTGTTTATATAGAAAAAGGCTGGGATTTGTCTTCATGATACAAATGACTGCTGATCTAGTGCCGTGCCAGCTGGAGGAACCCAAACATGGAACATTTGTTGGAAGAATAGCTCAAGATCTGGGAATACACATCAGTGACATCAGCTCCAGAGGACTGAGAATTGTTTCAAAAGATGGCACAGATTTTTTTCCAGGTAAACATGCAGAATGGTATATTATTTGTGAACAGGATTATAGAAAGGGAATGGTTGTGTCCTGAGATCACCATTTCACTGTGCAGCTAGAAATAATTGTAGCCTGTACAGATTCATCATGGTGATGTAGAAATAGAAGATAGTAACGACAACGATCCAGTTTTCTCAGCAAATGAATTTAAACTGTCTATATCTGAACTGATGCTACTTGGATCTCACTTTCCACTAGTGGGAGCTATTGACCCAGATATTGGTACGAATTCTGTAACAAATTAGGAAAAGTGATTATTTTGCACTCGATATACAAACATACACACATGAGAGCAAATCTGTCTAGCTTGTGTTGAAGAAACCTTTGGACAGAGAACAGGTTCCTTTCCACAACTTAATATTGACTGTCTATGATGGGGGTAAATCAAGATTAAGTGGAACAGTACAGCTCCTTATCACAGTGCAAGATGTTAATGATAATGTACCATTGTTTAGTCAGTTGCAGAAAGAAGAGCAATATACATTGCACTCTCCAAATCATTAAAATCTTACTTTATTGTAGCAACTTGTTACTGCAGAGGGATAGAACATAGGATACATCCTCACTCGGCGACGGCCGTTTTGATTTGAAACTTGCCTGTCATTTTCACTGAGCACCACATCGTCATTTGTGAATATCGTGGGTTCACATGAGAATGCTGACCATAGATTGTTATTACTGATTGGAACTTAAGGATTTCGGAAGAAATTTTCATTTTGCTGTTGGAAAATACACTGGAGATGTTATACTAATCCGTCAACTTTTGGAGTCAGATGATAATGAACACAGATTTTCTATCTTATTTAAAGATCATGGAGACCCAGCAATGTCTACAACAGTAACTATTGTCCTTTTACTAGTGGAGCCTGGTCAAGATATACCACCAGAAAGAGAGGAGGATAAAAGAAAAGATGTCGAGCTTCCAGAAGAACACATTTACTTGATTCTGTCTGTTTGTTTAATTTCTGGGATATTCCTTGTTACATTAATCATATACACAACTTTGAGATGGAATAATTGTAACAGGAAATTGATGAACTGAAACAAAATACAATGTGCCCCAATATAGCAGGTAGCTGACTTACTCTCAACAAAGTCAATTATCAATGGGTTATGCAAATTCTAACACTGGGAGCTTGACTCCAGAGGCTTCTTCAATGGTAAGTAATCACTAAACTAAAAGAGTCCTTATTTTTACATATATGTATTTAACACAGTGGCATAACACGTACCATAATAACCATATAACACATTGCAAAAATTGGAATGGGGCACTACATATGCTTATGATAGTTTCCATTGTGTCTTTTCCACTATTTCTTTACAACTTCCATTTCCTGTATATTTATTCCTCCCCAATGATCTAAAATGACAATACCCATCTTTAATGTACTTTTTTTCTCCTTACAATGCAATTTAACTCTGTTACTCATAGGGCCTAATAAAAGAAGTACATATTTACAGTAAAAGTGAATCTAGTTATATTTTTATATTAATGTTTTCAAATTTATGCTGATTTTTTATTGCTTTTGAAGAATATAAACATCTTTTGCAGTTGTGTAATATTTTGTGAGATATTGGTAGTATTGTACAGCATTTTGTCAGCTATTAAAGCATTTGATCCCTGAATTACCCAATAAATTTAGGGGATCAATTTGAATTGGGTTTTAAACAGTCCTCCTCAACATGTTGTTTTAACATCATAAGACCATGATAACACCTTTCAATTGATCAATAAGCAGGATGCTCTCAGCCATAAGAGACCACATAGCTTAAAGTGTCACAGAGTGTCATTATCAGGTTGCAACAGAGATACAGAGAGACTTGAAGAATTACAGAAAGGCAAAGAAGTGGACGTTCTTTGACTACATCACACACTGATGACTGCTTCATTGTAAACAATGTTCTTTGGAACCAGATGACATTCCACACAGCTCCAGGCACATTTAAGGGAGGTAAGAGGAAACCAAGTGTCATGTCAGACCATTTGTAACCATTTACATCAACGTGCTCTGAATGCTAGAAGACCGGTAAGGAAACCTGACTGGTACCTGACCTGACATCGTTGGTGCCCATCATTTATGCTTAGAGTGAATCGACTTTCATCACTGAAAAGCAGTGAGAAACACTGTTCCCTTATCCAGCGTAGATGCTCCCTGGCCCATGCAAGACAAAGGTGCCTAGGCCTGGTGGTGTGATCATCTAGCAAGCAGACCATGCTGATGTAAATGGTTAAGAATGGTCTCACATGACACTTGGTTTCCTCTCACTACCTTAAAAGTGCCTGGAGTTGTGTGGCATTTATTATCTGGTTCCGGAGGATATTGTTCACTATGAAATGTTCATCATTGTATGATGTAACCAAAGGATGTCCACTTATTTGCCTTTCTGTGATTTTTCCAGTCTCTCTGTATCTCTGTTGAAACATTCTGATGAGACTAAGTGACACTCTAAGCTCAATGGCTACTTCGGCCTGAGAGCATCTTGCTTGAAGCCTCGCAATGGCGAAGTACTGTTGATCAATTCTAAGGTGTTGTCTTGGTCTCATGATGTCAAAATGTGCACAGCATGATGAAGAGGACTGTTTAAATCCCAATTCAAATTGATTCACTAAATTTATTAGCGATTCAGGGATCAAACACCTGTTGAGAATTTTAACATTAAGCTCCTTGTAAGAGATCAGCAAGTTGTGCAAATTGTACTGAAACTTTAAACAGTTGTACATTTTCATTGTTAGTGAAATTATACAGAGACCCACTAGTACTAGATTAAATGATTTAATTAGTTCTTCAGTCTTAAATTAAAGTGTAATAATTTCCACCAGACACAAGAGGAATGTATTCATTATTTTTACTGATTATATTTTATCTGAAATATTTAGCACACCGATTCTCTTATTGGTCGGTTTCTGTTCCTCCGGTTTCTCATTGCTGATGGTACACATTTGCTTATGTATTTATGGTGACTGAAATGATTGCTGTAACATTCCATTACTTAATTCCCAGAATATTCTAGGACCATTAAAAAGTTCCCGATATTATTTAGCCTACGCAACAAAATGCAACCTGTTTTCTTAGTATTTAAATAATCAAAACAATGGTTAGATGAGCTGTTTTATTGTTTTAGATGCTTGCATGATGAGTGTCTGAATGTCAGGTGATATTCAGAATAGTAATTATTAGTAAAGAAAAACAAAGAATTTAAAGGGGACTGCTTGTGTAATGTGGATAATGTTTATTGTAGATAACCAATTGTATTGTGTAATTATTAAAGTAATCAATGGTATTACAAATTGTAATAAAAAATGTCAGGTAATGATGATAAATTTAATGTTACCACACCTCCAACCTACTTGTATAAAAACTTGTATGTGTTAGCCAAAATTAAGAATTTTGCACCTGAATCAACTTGATATCAGGTGTCAATTTTCCGACATAATGTGGTATGTCATTTGATATTATTTGGAACTACTAAGGACTAATGTGGCTTATAATGACAGTATAAATGACACCAATGTATATATATATATATATATATATATATATATATTATATATATATATGATAATATAATATTTATATATAATATATATATGATAAATAATTTATATAAATATATATATATAATATATATATATATTCTTAATATATATAATATATATATATATATATTATATATATATATATATATATATATATATATGGTCCTTACTCCTCACGGGTTTGGGATATATCCTGCCCTGCCACCTACCCACATTGGTTTTATAATATTATATATATATATATATATATTATTATATATATATAATATTATATATATAATATATATATATATATATATATATATATATATATATATATATATAAATATTAAACCAGCATGTATATATATTCATAGAACAGATAGATAAATGACTGAGGTTCATTTGGCATAAAGAGACATAAACCCCATTGGAGGTACCAGTCCTCAATGGAAGCCTGCAGGCTCCACCAATCACATGTAAGTGCAGCACTAGTGTTGAGCGATTACGTTGGCTATCGACATCGATCGATAGTCGATAGTCGGCCACCATCGATAAGGTTTTCTTAGTCTTTAGTCGATCATCTCCGAGGGACCTTTTTAAAATTCAAAGGGGAGAAACCCAACCCCTTCATTCTTACCCCCAAAAAGGGGGTGGAGAAGCGGGAAATTAAACACCCAAACACAAACAGTAAATTTGGATACCGTTTCATCTTAGGCCCACAAAAAATTAGGCTAAAAAATTCCCACAGAAAAAATGTAAAACACCATTCATACCCCTGTCTTGTCCCAAACAGCAGGGCCCCTTTAACCCCTGCTTTCCACACAAATTAAAAAGTCCCAGAAGGCAGAAAGAAAATGAACCTTCATTTTACTTGAAAGGGATTTTGGGAATATCTCTGTCGGGAAAAGCAGCATGGGGCCCCAAACCTGCATGACCCCACATTTAAAAAGTCCCGGAAAAAAAGGGTTTTCTTTCAAACACATTTTAGTTTCATGGACTTTGGGCTATACCTGTCCGGGGCCCAAAGCTTTGACCCCCAAAAAACCGGCATGCCCTTTCCAAATTTTAAAAAAGTGCCGGAAAAAAGGGTTTTTCAACCACCATTTTAGTTTCCGGGGACATTGACTAAAACCTGTCTGGGCCACAGCATGACCCCCAAAACCTGCAAAACCCCCAGTTTTTAAAAAGTGTGGAAAAAAAGGAGTCTTTCAACCACCTTTTTAGTTTCACTGGACTTTGGGAATATACCTGTCCGGGGGCCCCCGCAGACCCCAAAAACCTGCATGCCCCCCACATTAAAAAGTGCCAGAAAAAGGAGTCTTTAACCCCCAAATTTTAGTTTCACGGGAAACATTTACTATCCCTGTCCGGGGCCAAACACCCATGAGACCCAAAACCTGCAGGGACCCCAGATTTAAAAAAGTGTGGGAAAAAGGAGTCTTTCAACCACCTTTTTAGTTTCAGGGGACATTAAAATAAAACCTGTCCTGGGCCACAGCAGGGGGACCAAAAACCCTGCATGCCCCCCACATTTAAAAAGTGGGGAAAAAAGGAGTTTTTTCAATAAACCCATTTTAGTTTCAGGGGACATTAAATTTTTTCCTGTCCTGGGCCACAGCAGGGCCCCCCAAACCCTGCTGCCCCCAACATTTAAAAATTTGCCGAAAAAGGAGTCTTTCAACCACCATTTTTAGTTGAACTGGACATTGACTTTTCCCTGTCCTGGGCCCCCAGTATGACCCCCAAAAACCGGGAAAAACCCCCCCTTTTTAAAAAGTCCCGGGAAAAAGGGTTTTTTCAACCCCCTTTTTAGTTTTCACGGCTTTGGTTTTACCTGCCCGGGGCCCCAACCATAAACCCGGGGCCCGGATTTTACAGGGGGTGCAGTGGGGGCCCCAAAGGTGGCGCCCGGGCATCAAATTAAACCCAGCAGGTTAAAATCCCCTGAGAGCAGAAACAAAAAACAGTCGTGCTAAAAGCAGAGTGGGGAAAGGGCGGAAGTGTGAAAAACTCCAGCCTTCCCCCGTACACAGTAAAAACTGGGAAAGCGTTTGGGGGGGCCCCCCTTTGGGTGTGTGGACCAATTGAGTTTTCATTTGGAAATACGGGTGGTTAACGCCCCGTTAAACCCCCAGGTGTTTTAAATTTTTGGCATTTTTTTTCCCCTTTTACTCAACGTGTTTGGGGGAAATGGTTCTGTACTTTTTTCTCGCCCGGGCTCCATACTCCATGTCCTCTGAAAAACCCTCATCTGGTTAATTTTTCCTGTCCCTCCCTTGTAAATTTTAAAAGGTTTTTTTTTTTAACCAGAAAATTTTTGTAATGAAATTTTTTTGTTTTTTAAAATTTCTAAAAAACAAATTTTTAAAATGGAGGGAAATTTCCCACAATGTCTTTGTTTCTCTTTTTTAATTTTTTTAAAAAAGGGTTGTCTCAAAAAGGGGATTGAGCTATTTTTAAAGATCTTGAAAAAAACAAGTCATTTTGAAATTATGTGTCCTTTTAAAAAGTGTCCTCCCTTTTTCCTGTTTCTGACAGCCCCTTCCCCCTTTGAGCCACTATTGACCATTTTTGAAGAACAAAGGTCTTTTAGAAACAAATTTTTTAGAAAAAGGCCCTGTATTTTTTGCTGCATGTACACCCAAAAGGGCCTCCAAAAATTCAAAGCATGCCCCTTGAGCCACTTTGAACAATTGTAAAGAAAAAAAAGGGTTCTGTTAGAAAAAAACTTTTTTTGGGAATTAGGCCCTGTAGTATGGGCTGCATGTCACAGAAAAATCCCCCAAAAAATTCAAAAACATGCCCCATGACCCATTTTGAAAATTTGTAAAGAACAAATGTCGGGTTGGAAACAAACCCATTTTTTAGAATAGGCCCTTTTGTATTGCTCCCATTTAAAAGCAGCAAAACCCAAAAAATTAAAAAAAGGACTTTCAGCCACTTTTAAAAAAATTTGTGAAGGGAAATCCCAATTAAAAGGGCCAAAATTTCTGTTCCAAAGGACCGATTATTGCTGTTCTCACACCCAACATGCCCCAAAAAAATTATAAATTTGCTTCTCACCCCACTTTTTTAAAAAACTGTGGGGCCCAACCCTTTGGCCCCCAAAAAAACCTTGAAAATGTGAAAAATTTAAAGATAGTGGTAAATGGAATAGGGTTTTGTCATAAAAACCTTTGGTGACTTTTGTCTCCTACAGAAAAAACCACCCAAAATGAACTTTTGGGGAAATTATTTTTAAAATTGCGAAAGGGAAATGAAAATTTTTAAAAATAAGTTTTTAAAGAGGACCATTCTGTTTTGGGGGAGGAATGGAAGTAGACCAGAACTAATGGTGACCTGGGGCAATTGGGGCCAAAACATCATCGAGATCCAGGGCCTGTTTATCGGGATAAAAGTAAAAAGGGATTACATTATCTGGGGAAAAGTCGGATCGTTTGTCTGTAATGACCCCCTCCAGCTGTCTAAAGGTCCTCTCAGATATAAAGCGGCCTGGGGCAGGAAACACCTTTTTGGGCCCGTGGCGAGCGAGTCGGGCCATTCGTTTTTTTGGTCCCCAAAAGGGTCTATTGGGCCGGAACACACCCCAAAAAAACATTGGTTGAGAGCGATAGTCGTGCCCCATGTTTTTAAAGGGCTGGTCTCGGGTGTTGGGGAATGTGTGCCCTGCTTGCTTTGCGTTGGTGGGTAAAAAATTTAAAGATTGCCAGAGGTCACCCTTTTGGCTTCTGCCACCTTCCCTGCTGCGTGCTGCCGCTACGGCTGCTTGGAAATCTACTGCTGTCAAACCCCTGATGTTGTTCCACGTAAATTTTGGGAGGAACGTGAAAGAAAGACGAAACAGATGTCTCCAGTTGATCAACCCAGCAAGGTCCCCCTTTTCCCTCCCATTTTCCTTTTTTTGGGGGTGGGGGGAAAGGGGGAAAGTGTGGTTTTGTTTTGTAGGGGGATCGGGGGGGTGGCACCAGAAAATGTTGTTAAATTTTGAGGGCCCTTAATGCGAGGATCTTGTTGGACCCCTGACTTCCCCTCAGATGTTCCCACCCTGAGAGCTGGGTCCCGGCCTTGCACTAGCTTTTGGCCCCTAAACCCACGGGCCTAATAAAAGGGGCCGTTTAAAATTGAAAAAACTGTCGGGCCTTGGGGAAATTTGAGGAGGAAAGGCTCCGGGGCCTGCATCTGTGTCCGTCCCCCTCCGTGGGCTGGGGGGGCCTAAAGTTTAAAGAGTGCCCAAAACGTCGTTCCAGAACAAAAGTCACCACAATGCTCATGCTGACAAGGGCTTGTCCGCAAACCCTTTTGGGGGTTTTAAAAAAGGAAGGGGGGGTTTTTTCCCCCCCCCCCCGGGGAAAAACCCCAGGTTCCCCCCTGCTTGTCAGGCCCAATTGTACTGCGTATTGGCATTGCGCTGCTCCCACAATCGGGGGGGTGGGGGGGCCCCGGGGGCCCCAAAAAAAGGGGGGGAGGGGGGGGGCCCCCCCCCGGCCAAGGCCCCCCCGGGGGGGGGGGGGGGAAAAAACCCCCCCTTTGGGGGCCCCAAAAAAATTTTGGGGTTTTTAAAATTTTGGGGGGGGAAAGGCCCAAAGGGGGCTTAAACCGGGTTTGGGGGCCCCCCCCAAACCCCCCAAAAACCCCCCCCCGGGGCCCGGTTTTCCCCAAACCCCCTTTCCCCCTTCCGGGGTGGGGAAAAAATTTTTTAAACCCCGGGTTTTTTTGGCCCCCTTGGGGGGGCCCCCCCTTGGGGGGAAAAAACCCCCCCCCGGGGAAGGAACCCCCCCCCCCACCCCCCCCGGGGGCCCCCCCCCCTTTTGGGGTTTGGGGGGGTGAGGATTTAAAAAAATTTTAAAAAAAAAATTTAAAAAAAAAAAAAAAAGGGGGGGGGGGGTTTTTTGGGAAAAAAAAGGGGGGGTTTTTGGGGGGGGGGGTTTTTGGGGGGGAAATTGGGGGGGGGGGGGGAAAAAAAGGGGGGGGGGGGGGGGGGGGGGGGGGGGGGGGGGGGGGGGGTTTTTTTTTGGGGGGGGGGGGGGGGGGGGGGGGGGGGGGGGGGGGGGGGGGGGGGGGGGGGGGGGGGGGGGGGGGGGGGGGGGGTGGGGGGGGGGGGGGGGGGGGGGGGGGGGTTGGGGGGGGGGGGTTTGGGGGGGGGGGGTTTTTGGGGTGGGGGGGGGGGGGGGGGGGTGGGGGGGGGGGGGTGGGGGCCGGGGGGCGCGGGGGGCGGCCCCGCCGGGGGTGGGGGGGGGAAAAAAGGGGGGGGGGGGTTTGGGGGGGGGGGGGGGGGGGGGGGGGGGGGGGGGGGGGGGGGGGGGGGGGGGGGGGGGGGGGGGGGGGCGGGGGGGGGGTTTTTTTTTTTTTTTTGGGGGTTTTTTTTTTTGGGGGGGGGTTTTTTTTTTTTTTTTTGGTGGGGGTTTTTTTTGTTTTTTTTTTTTTTTTTTTCCTTTTTTTTTTTTTTCCTTTTTGGGGGGGTTTTTTTTTTTTTTTTAAAAATTTTTTTTTTTTTTTTTTTTTTTTTTTTTTTTTTTTTTTTTTTTTTTTTTTCCCTTTTTTTTTTTTGGGTTTTTTTTTTTTTTTGGGTTTTTTTTTTTTAATTTTTTTTTTTTTTTTTTTTTTTTTTTTTTTTTTTATTTTAAAAAATTTTTTTTTTTTTTTTTAAAAAAAATTTAATTTTTTTTTTTTTAAAATTTTTTTTTTTTTTTTTTTTCCTTTTTTTTTTTTTTTTTTTTTTCTTTTCTATTATTTTTTTTTTGTTTTTTGTTTTTTATTTTTTTTTTTTTTAAAAAAAAAAACAAAAAAAAAACCCTTTTTCCTTTTTTTTTAATTTTTTAAAAAAAAAAAACAACCCCCCCAAAAAAATTTTTTAAAAAAAAAAAAAAAAAAAAAAAAAAAAAAAAAAAAAAAAATTCCCTCAATTTCAATCATGCATTCCTGCATGTGACTAGACATGTGGTGGGGGTTAAACCCACTTAAGGTTCTTCCCTTACTTATGATTACGGCAAAGGCGGCATATGACTCGCGGGTGAATCAGAGGTTTGCTCAAGAAGGCCCGGGCTTGAGGGGTCCTGGCCCTTTTTTGACGGGAAAAGTGGGGGGGGGGGTTTGCGCTGACCGTGGCGGGCGGAATCTATCGCGGACTTCTGCGACCCCCCTCCCCCTTTTTTTGTGGCGGGACCCGTTTGAACTACCCCAGTTTTCCCTCCTCGTCCATGATGAAGCGTTTCGCAAAGAAATTCTGCGGAAAGAAGGGGATCCGAAATGTCTCATCATCATCACAAACACAGGTGATTTGGGTCTCCTGACTTTCTGCATCAGAAGCGCGGGCTACAAGCAAAGGGCACTGAAAGGGGTTTGCTGACCCCCCGGATTTTTGCGATTGACCGGTTTCCCTTCACTTCCTCTGATGGCATCAGAAAAACGGGGCGTCAGAGCAGACTAAAGCATCCTCTTGATTTTTTTTAAAAACCCTTTGCCCCCAAACCGCTTTTTGTCATCAAAGGGGTCTTCAGAAAGGGATTATCCACAGTGGTGGGTACCGAGTTAAATTTTGGGTGCTTCATTTTTGGAGGGATGTATGATGCTGATGAGACATTTGTGGCCGTGACTGGGAGGACGAGGAGGTAAAGCGGGAGCGGGTTTGCATTTAACCCATAAAGGGTTTGGCGACGATTTTTCATTATTTAGATTCACGGGCCTTGACCCAGCGATGACGGGCCTGACGGTCCGAAACTGACGATCCGTGGCATCGTGTTGTTGTCAGCCGGGAAAGGGCCCCTTTCCCTTGTCTTACCTCATGTGCTACCCCCCTTTTTGCTCGATTACCACCTGCATTTTGCCCATGTTCAGAAATAAAAAAATTTGAGAAGGTAGGGAATTTTTTGGGAAAAAGTTCTTATTAAAAAAACGGCAAAAACACAGCTATTTTCAATCCCTCTAATCAAAAAAAAAATTGCTGGATTTTAAATTTAACTGCAAAGGGGTCTATCAACAAAACTGGACTGGGCAAAAGTGCAAAAAAAAACGTATCTGTTATGTTTTCGTATAAAACCGGATTTTTTGCACCTTTTAATTCACCGTGGTGACAAATAAAATTGCGTTTTTAAGATTTACTAATGCTGGTCAATGAACAAACTGGGTGCGAAAAATAAAAAAACCGTACGTTATGTTTTCGTATAAAACACGTGTCACAGTGGCCTCACCCGGGGGTCCGGGTGCAGGCGCACTCGCGCCCTTTTTTAACGGGCCGCACCGGACGCGGACAACGCCGCCCCCCGGGGGCCCCCCCCGCCCAAAAGTTCCCTCCCACCTGACCGGCTCCACTGTGTGCGCGGCCGGGTGCCGCCCCGGCCCCTAGGCACCGGCCCGGGCCCCCCAATTTAAAGGGCCGGCGCCCATAATTGCAAACCCTTTCCACTTCCCCTAAATATTCGCTCCACCTCTTCCTGGCCCTCCCCGATTCCATAGTGCCCATACCTATGCAGGAAGCCCTTTCTACGTTCCGTTGTCTTACGTGTACCAGTCCCCCCCCGGCTTACGTTCTCCACCACGACCTTGCGCCTCCCGACTTTCCTGCCCTCCCTGACTACGATTTGCCTCCGATTCGTCCGCCTATTCCGGGCAAACCATCGCAAGCAAGTCACATCAGGGTAGCGCCCTGGGGGAATTCCGCCGCACAAGTCCATCCCGCTTTGCGGGGGGCTCTGGTAAAAACCCGGGGTTTTCCATTTTAGACTCCTTTTCCCTGGTGTGGCTTACGCCATCGCTTGGGGTGGCTCAGTGGATCCACAACCCAGGTCTGTTACAACACGTATTTTTTGCACCTTTAAATTAACCTGTGGTCTATAGAATTGCTTTTTTAAGTTTTACGGGAGCTGCGTCAATGAACAAAGCGGGTGCGCAAAATAAAAAAACCACTTTATTTTTTATGTTTTTTTGAAAATAAGCACTTATTTTTTTGCACCTTTTTTCAATTCACCTGTGGTACTATAAATTGCGTTTTAAGTTTTCTGGATCTGCTCAAAACAAAGCGGGGTCCCAAAAAAGTAAAAAAACCCTACGTTATTTTTCGTAAAATAAGGGGTATTTTTTGCACCTTTAAATTTCACCTGTGGTGACATAAAATTGCTGTTTTAAGTTTTACGGGGATTTTGCTAAAATGAACAAACGGGTGCGAAAAAGTAAAAAAAACACTATCTGTTTGTTTTCGTATAATACAGGGTTTTTTTTGCACCTTTCAATCACCTGTGGTGACTTGAATTGCTTTTTTAAAATTTTACGTGGACGCGTCAATAAACAAAGCGGGTGCGCAAATAAAAAAACACGTATCTGTTATTTTTCGTATAATACAGGGTTTTTTTTTGCACCTTTCATTTCACCTGTGGTTATTTTAAAAATTGCGTTTTTAAGATTTACTGGGGGTGCGTCAATGAACAAAGCGGGGTGCGCAAAATAAAAAAACCTTTCTGTTATTTTTCGTATAATACAGGGTTTTTTTGCACCTTTCAATTCACCTGGGGTGACTAAGAATTGCGTTTTAAGTTTTACGGGGATGCTGCTCAATGAACAAAGCTGGGTGCGAAAAATAAAAAAAACCAAACGTTATTTTTCGTATAATACAGGGTATTTTTTCACCTTTAAATTTCACCTGGGTGATAAGAATTGCTTTTTAAGATTTACTGGATGTTTGCGCAATGAACAAAGCGGGGTGCGCAAAAGTAAAAAAACCCGTATCTGTTATGTTTTCGATAAACCCGGTATTTTTTGGCAACAAACACCTGTCTGACTACAAATTGCGGATTGAAATTTAAACGCAAGGTAGATAATCAATACATTTTGGAAGGGGTAAAATTAAAAATGAACACCAAGAAATGTATACTGAAAATTTAAAAGTGGAGTTTTGCACCAACAAAGAGACCTGCATTACGGGAAATGATTTGTATCCAATATAATTCGGGCTGCCCAATACCAGGAAATTTTTTAAATACAAACTGAAAAATAAAGAATTGCAGTGCAATGTCTACACTAAGTCGTGGTGAACTTTATCCAGTGTTCTTTATAGATAGAGCTTATCTGTGTTCGCCCGCGGGGCCCCTCCCCCCGCTCCCCCCGTGGCTTTACAGCGGTAGAAGCTGCTTTAAAATTCTCTAGCTAACTACATAAAATCTTCAAATCTCTAATCTAACTAAATTGGAAGGATCATAGCTAATAGTAAAGGTTTCTCTGTGCAGAAATAGACTAATTTTCGCTGAGCTGTTTGGCCCTACAGGCAGGAGCGCACAGTCCTATTCCTATGAGACGCTGAGAGACACTAAGGCGGAACAGGAAACGCTGTTCTATGTAAAACGAGGTCATGTGATTTTTCCAGCCAATCGCAACCATACACATCCCAGTCATGACGTCGCACACACATCTCACCCTGCTCTATTCTGTAATCTGATTTGCTGGCCGCCAAAATGACAGGAAGCGCCGAAAATGGCGCGATCTTAATAGATGATGCACAGATTTTAACCTTAATTATCGCATGATCTGAAAATTTCGATCACCATAAAAACCTTGCCGATTTCAACTTTGTCGATAAAAATCGCTCAACACTATGCAGCACCATCAGCTGTGTCAGAATGGTGGAAGGGATGCTGTACCTGAGGGCAAAATAAAAGGTTAAATTATTGTGGTTTTGCAGGGAGATAAGTTAAGTCACTTTATTCTGGACAAGGACCCTCACAATGACAAATTTTTAAAACACCACGGATAGAAAAGAGAGAGCCACCAAAGAACCACAGAAAAAGAGAACCACAGAGCACCAAGCAGTAAGGAAAATAAAAAGAAGAAAACGAAAGGAATAAGTAGAAATGTGGAGAAAAGATTTTAGTGCTAGTTTGGAACAACAAAAAGAAGAATCATGTCTGGCAAAGAGATCATGCAGCAACTGGGATAGAGATGAACCCTGTTTAAAAAAGACTTTTTACATTCCTTTTTGAGGCTGTTGGAAAATACACCATCAGAGCCTGCAGTATTTGCTATTACCAGCACACAGGAGAATGTCGAATCTGCTGCAAGTGTTTAAGAACCGGGAACCTCTCGCAGTTTTGAATTTCTTGAAACTTCTCAAGAACTTTGTTCATCTGCTATTTTAGAAAATAAATGACAGATTAAATTGGAATTCAGACAGGACTGCAAAACTTTTTCATTCATTGTCAACACCCTAATAAAAAGTTCCCTCCACTAAACATGCTGTGATGAGATCACTGCGTTCCAATTTTGAGGAGATAGCAGAACTCCATTCGCTTTAACTGAGTAAATTTATAGATCATTATGATTCAAATATTATGAGAGGATCAGAGACATCAGAGACTTGTTCCGTGCGAAATGAAGAAGGTGAACAGGCTGTAAGTCAAACAGACAGCTTTGACTTAAAGAGGGCATGGGACAAGAAAAAATTAGTTTGAATTTTGTATTTCAGTGCTTCAGGCAAGCTGATCTGTTTTGCAATTAAAGAGATAGCGGATTTATTTAGTAATGAAGGCAAAATTAGATTTTCTGAAAACCCAGGGCAATGCAAGATGAAATATCCAGACTTAACCAGATGATAAATACTTTGCAAGCAAGGATAGATGCCTTCAGCAGTCTGAATGTAGACAACACTCAAATCCCAGGCCCTAATTATCCCAAATTCACTTCTTGGAAAGTACCGTGTCAGGTGTGGAATATCCTTTAAATGTCAGGTGTAGAATTATCTTTTTGTTCTACTCCTATTCAATTAGTTGTCTCTGTCCAAATTGGGTTAAAAACTGTTCACAGCTGAGAGCTTGAGAAAAACACACCACACAGGTCTGTCTGGTGTATAGTTCTGTTTATTAAGAGGAAGTTATAACTTTATATACCTTTTGATGGATATTAAGAATCACATGATTATCTAATCATAATATGATTGGCTAATTGACTGTTGCTTGGGCAAATATAATTGAAACCACAGAGCAGGATATATAGAAATATAACGGTTTCCTTCTTTGCGTCTGCGTAGTATAACTGGGCACTGGCTCATAGCAATTATCTTTCCTTTTTTGGTGTTCTTTCTTATATCCGGATGAAGTCTTTTTTCTGGGTGTTGTTCCGGACATAATCACCATCTTAACTCATAACCATCGCCATCTTAACTGCATAAGCTAGCATAGCATACTATAGCAAGTTCTTGTATTCTTTCTGCATCATTCAAAAGAGGAACTTCTGAAGGTTTTATTTACTTGCTGTAAGTGGTGCTGTTTGCCCCAAAAAAAAGGGCAGTTTAAACACAATTTTTTGGGTGGGGCTTGATAAGGATGTAATAACAGACAGTTTTAAAAAAACGGGGTTTTTCCATTAATTAATCAACTTGACAAAGGATTAAACAGAAGACTCCCAACAAAGAGATGTTTTTCGGGATGGGGACTTTTAAATTGAGATTTGCTTTTGTTTTCCCCCGGAAAAAAAGTAACTTCACTTTAACTTCGGAAAAATATAAACTTTCGGGAAATTTCCCTTTGAATTTCCCCAGATGGAGCAGGCTTTAATGAACAGTCCTAAACCCTACAGCTATGATGAAAAGTACCTGAACATTAAATAAGATCATAAAAATCACCCCAAAACCCCCGCCATACATCCCCCCCAAAAAGAAATTTGTGTTAGACAACCCCGACTTTTTTTTCCCCCTTTGCCCGTTCTGGAAAAGGAGAGATTGGGTAAGGATAGTATACTAGTTTAATTTAAATTGTGGGTAAATGGGTTTTAAACAAATTTGAATTTGTCTTCATGGATGGATATGGAGTATGACTGATTAATGAAAAACAGAACAAGACTTACTTGGTTATTTGTGCTTACTTGGTTACTGATAATGGGGGGTTGGGTCACCCACGTTTGTTGTCTTAACAATAAAAATAGTCACTCATTTGACTTTTTTTACTCTGTGGGGTTTTAAAAACAAAGGAAAGGGGGTTTTCCCTTATATTTTAATCATGTCAAACTAAAGGGCGACATGTTTGAAAAACTTTATTTTCCCCCCGTTTTGGCAAGTATTGCACCAACTGTGAGTGTTCCACCTTTTTTCCCTGTGTATGGCATGTCATTTGAGCATGTTTGGTGCACTCTGCGCTAAACCCGCCACTTTGTAATGCGTCACAGATGTGGGCGTGTTCTGGGGGCATGTCACACCACATTCCAAATATTATACACATTTCTGAATGTGGGATCGCAAAACTAGGCACATTACTAGTTGTAACGGGTGTCCCCACGACCCCACGTGTCGGGTCCTGGTCACACCCGCACATCGGCGGTGTCCTCAGCTGCAGGCGGCCGCTGGTCCAAATTTTTTGTCTTGCCTCTTCCCCGGGGAGCGGGATGAATTTTCGGGGGGCTCCGGTGAAAACCACCTACTTAGATTTTCGCACCCCCGGGTGGCTATCACCATTGCTGTGGTGGTCCCCCAGGACCCACTACCCCCCTTTACCCTTACATTTTTGATTCGGGGGCCCTTTGGGTCCTGCCAAGGGGGCCCCTACCCAGCATCTTTTGACATCACCACCCCCCGTGGCCCCCGCATCTAAACAAATTGCGCAGCAAGCGCAGAGCTTAATCAGACTGATTTCAGCGCTCTTTTCCACTTAGCAGCAGCCCGTCCCGGGTGCCGTGGGCCCACCCTTGCACCGCCCCGGGGATGTCTGCGGCCTTAAATTCATTGCCCCATCCGACAAGTTTGCGAGGACCCTAAGGCCTGCGGGGGCTTAAAAACCCCCAGTGCTCCCTCCCGTGGAATTATGTGGTCATTTTCCCTTTTGAAAGCTCCAAAGGGGGGCCTTCGACCATCCCTCTCCAGGAAAGCCCTGGCCGGGGGTGCTCCATTTTGGGACCGAGGCAACAGTCACAGCTATTTTGCAAATTTCCCTGCAGGAGCCCCACAACTTCGAAGAGCCTGCCCGCGCTTCGTCTGCCGAGACCACCTTGCGAATTTTTCGCAAAGAGTTTCCTCTGTGGGAGAACGCTGTGCAATTCCGCACACTAGCGTCGGAGTTGGCGGGAACGATGCAGCTTTGGTCCACGTTAAAAGGGGGCCCAATCCAGCCAGATTAAGGTGTCCCCTCCCCCAGGACCCTCCGTCTTCTTAAAGGAGCTCCCCTTTTGGGCAACCCGTATTGCATCCGTCCTCGGAGAGACGAGAGGAGTTTCCATCAAGGTGTAAACCGGCCCGACACGTAAATTCCCCCATCTTGCACTGGTGTTTTTTTCAGCCCACGCCCCTTCACAGCCAAATGAAGAGGGCCGAAGGGACGAGCCCCCCTGTCCCCGCAAGAATACTCAGACTGAGGAGAACTTTGGGGCCCCTACTGTGGGGCCCCGAACACTTCCAAAGGGGTTGTCCCTCCCTCCGCAAAATTCCCGGGAAACGACGCACCTAGGCTTCGTGGGAAGGCGGCCCTAGGGGTGACAATCCCTCTCCAAACTCTGTTGCCGGGTCCCTTTTTCAACCCTTAAAAGGAATCTCGTTCCCAAATGGCTGCCTTTCCCGATTTGGGTTTGGCCCGGGGAATTTCATGGATGCTACTTGGTGGCCAAAATCGTCTCTCGGTGTCCCGCTTAGACCCCTTTGGGCCCTCTTGTCCCTTAGTGGGAGCTACTGAGCGACTCTATCCCTTTTCGGAAAAACCCCGGTCCACAAGTGGGAGCTTTGCAAAAGGAAAAAATTGCATTTTTTCGGCTACCCCTTCTTCCTGACGCCTCCCGGGGTTCCATGGCTGCAGCATCACGCCCCTATGCTCGACGGGAAAAAGGGTGAAGTTTTGCATTGGGGACAAGACTGCCAGTCTGTCTTTCGGCACCTCGCCAGGTGTTCCCCATTCTTCCTTCAAGCTTCCTTCAAGCCGACAAAATTCGTTTCGTTCCGAATTACTTGCACAACGCGTCCAAAAAAGCAGCTATTTCCAGGCTGCACAGAGCTGCGGGGGTGCGTAAACGTTGTGCCATGCTTAAATATGCAAGGGGGAGTTTGGGTTTGGTCTTCATAAATGTTTGTTTTAGTAGACACGCAGTGACTGCCCGCCTTTTAGAATCCTTCACTAAAAAATTTCCCGGGGCACTTAAGAGGGAAAAACTACCAAAAAACTAAAACGAAATGTAGCCTGAATAGCAGGGCCACAAAAGCTGGAAAAAACACTGAGAGCCAGGGGGAAACATTAGTGACAGAGTGTGGAGGTACGGCGGCAGCCACAGCAGCATGAGGTCAGGAGTGGCACAATAAAATTCGGGGGGCTAAACACGAGGAAGTCCAGAGTGGCACAATGCTGGAAAGCGGGGTCCCGGTGGCACAGTATGAGGTCAGGCAGGGGCACAAAACATCCTGGAGGTGGCAAAACAGGGGGAACCCACAGAAGGGGCACAATCCCCAAGTGTGGGGGTCACGGGGGCAGCAGATGAGATGGGCAGTGGCACAATGCATTCGGAGGGGGTAAAAACATATTGGGCCCACAAGGGCCAATGATACAGTGGGAGGCATGACACATCAGCAGAAACAGGCATGGCCCAAAAATGACATTCGAGGCGGCAAAACAGTATTAGGCCCAAGGGGCAAAAATCACAAGTGTGGGGTCACGGCGGCAGCATAAATCGGGCGTGGCCAATGACATTCGGAGGGGGCTAAACATATTGGGCCCCACAGGTGGCAAATCCACAGGTGGAGGTCACGGCGGCAGCATATGAATCGGCAGGGCCCAAAATACTTCTGGAGCGGAAAACAGTTTTGGCCACAATGGACAATGATACATGTGGAGGTCACGACAGCACAGAGAGACGGGCAGGGCACAATGCACCCCTGGAGGCGGCAAAACAGTATTGGGCCACAGAGTGCAAAAACACCAGTGTGGGGGTCACGGCGGCAGCAGAGAATCAGGAGTGGCCAAGACTTCTGGAGGCGCAAACATTTTTAGGCCACAGAGGCAAAAAGAACAGTGGGGAGGTCCGACAGCACAGCATGAATCAGGCAGGGCACAATACATTTCGGGGAGGGGCAAAACGGGAGGAAGCCCAAGGGGCACAAATGACTAAGACGGGGGTACGGCGGCACAGCATGAGGTCCGCAGGGGCACAATGACACAGTGTGGATGTCAGGGGCAACAGCAACAGCAGCAGCAAAAGGGGTCATAGAAGGCCAAAATGACAGATGTTGAGGGGGGTGGCAATACCAGTCCCTGGAAAGATGGGGTGGGCGATGGAAAAACTTCACAGATGTGTGGCATCAGGCGGGTGCGGCACAAAAATGTGGCGAGGCAGGTATTTTTGAACCCAGACGACGCCTAAGCTTTGGGTGAGGGAAAAACCTGCCATCCACGCCTGTTTCATCTTGACAAAGGTCAGCGTTCCACATTTCCCTGGACAAGCGGGTTTCCCCTTGGGGTAACAGGGCCCCCGCCGCACTGAACACCCCCTCTGTCCAAAAAACCCCACTAAAGGCCGGGCGGGACAGCTCTCCACGCAAACTGGGCAAGTTGGGGGCCACACATCCTTTTTGGGCTGCCCAGAAATCAGGGGATCTTCAACGAGGTGGCAGATGGCGCCCAAATTACCCCAAAAACCTGTTGTTCGGGACTGCTCCAGTCCTGCTGCTGCTTTTTTGCTGGGACTGCCCCCTCACTAGGGGGGTGAAGGAACCTCTCACAGGACCCAGACTTTAGGTTACTACGATGGAGCTGGTACTGCTCCAAACCCCCCCCCCTTTCCCCCCACAGCCGCGGCATAGTACGTGAGCGCTGAGGAACCCCCCGGTCAGACCTGCAAGGGGGGACATGCCGCACATAGGCAGCAGCCAACTGATTAGGAGGATTTCCCATATATTTGGTTTTGTCTTCCCTCTCAAAGCGGGGAAAAAGGTCCCTTTTGGACCGTAGGGGGTCCAATAGGGTGGAGAGCCAAAATCATCCCTCGCGGATGCTGACTTTTCGGCTGCACTAGCCGGAAATAACATGCGCGGCCATCTGCAAAAGTGACCCGAGGGGTCCCGCCTCCATTTCCACGTATACTGCCAGGGGCTTGGGGTCATCGCCCCCTTTTTCCCTCTTTTCCCCATCCACCTCCTCCAGCTGCCCGCCCTCCTCTCTTGTCACCTGGGTGAAAACCACATTTCACCAACAATGCTTCTGCTCCAATGTCCTCCTCCTCCTCCTCCTTTTCATCCCCACCGACCCCCTTTGGCCACGGATTATCCCCACCCCCTCCTCCCCGCCCAGACAGATTTTCACATCTTTTCCCAACATGAAGCGGGGAATGTTTTATTCACCCGTACCCCTTGGCGACTGACAAAAACGTCGCCTCCCAAAGGGCCTCAACAAAGGGCGGGTTCACGCATGAGCTGGCCACTGGCAAACATCAAAGTTACACGGGGGATCTTCTGTCTCCTGGATCAACAAAAAATCGTTAATGGCCTTTCTCTTTTTCATACAGCCCAACATGTGCAGGCTGGAATTCCCGGGGTGGAAACATCGATATCAGAGTGTTTTGGGGGGAGGCCTTTTCTGCCCGCAACTCAAGGAGGTGTTCCTCTTTTTTACAATGGATAAATGCATGCACAGTTTCCGGGCCCCTTTTTTTCAAAGTTTTGAAGATCGGTGGAAAGACTCGGGAACCTTTCAAAACCCAAATTTGAACATGGCCCCATGCGGGGGCGCATGGCCATCCCTCCTCGGTGAGCGCGGACCCCATTTTTCCTCCCATTGTCCGCACTATGGTTTCCGTTTTGCATTTTGGCGCGGAGAAAGCCACACATCGATTTTTTGCTGCTACGCGGAGCTTCCCCCCCTGTGTGACTTCGTTCGCCGAGGAAAGCCAGGTGTAAAACTGCGGACACCGCTGGCCCCCTACACTTGGATGATGAGCAGTACTTGGGGGGCTGAGAGGGTGGGGGGGTGGGAGGAGGAGGGGGCGGACATTGGCCGGTGCAGCAGTTTGAAAACGTGGGGGAGAAAGCGGCGCTCCTCCAAGTTGTTGGGGTGCCTGGGGTGGAAGCACATTTACCCATGGGCCTAAAGGGGCATGTACGGCCCGACCGTAGTTACAGCCCAACGTCCCCGCTGCCGGGACCTTGGAAAAACCATAAACTCAAGGACTGACACCTTCGTTTTTACTATTTATGAAGTGCTGTACTGGGCCCTTTTTGGAAAAAATTACGGCTTGAACCTCCATTCGCTCGGCACAAGCCCTTATTCTCTGAACTGCAAGTCCACCATTTGGAAGGGAGGGACTGCAGTACCAACAACTTGGCAGGAGCACGGTCAGCGCTGCACTTTGGGTGGTTTTGGCGCATACTGGGTTTCCCTTTCAATCGCCTCCGAACGACTGCTGGCCCATGATAGCGAGGGGGCAGGAGCTCTGGGCCGGGAGATGATGTCAAAAAGAAACCTCCCTTCGCAAGGTGGTGGAGCCTTTACTGGGTGCAAAAGGCATGCATGCCCCCTGGGCACTGCTGCTGCGCTGTTGCGCGGCGGGAGGATGGACCACCACATCTGAGCCAAGTTTTTTCCCAGCCACCGATGGTGACGCTGCATGTGTTACCCGGGCCGGGTGCCAACGTTCCCTGGCCAAAGCTTCACTTCCCGCCACAGATTCTACGTATACCCATATTTTGGCTCCTCCGGTGTCTTTGAAAGAAATCCAACTGCCGAGTATCGGATTTTAAACCCCCAACGCCCCCCACGAGTGATACTGCCGCCCGCTGCCTCGCTGGGGCCCCTGGCGCTACTTTCTTGGACCTGCAAACGGGTTTTTTACCCCGTGCCGCTTGGCTCCCACCTCACAGCTGCTATCCTGCGACTCCAAAAGGCCACACGACCCACTTCTGGCTGCCGTTTCTGCCTGACCGCAACGCCCCTATTCCCGACGAGATAAACCCTTTTCCCCACCCGCCCCAAGTGCGGGCGGCTAAAATCATCATTATTTGGTTTCATCTCACCGTCCTCATCACCGGGCTTGGTTGCCAGGCTGACCCCTCACAACAGGGCCTCCCCCGCCACTCCCACATCATACTTTTTCCCCCTACTGCAAGAAGCAGGCGATATTTGGCCCCCTTTCTTCGCTCCAAGTACTCGACTGCCCCCTCAAATTTTTTATCCTCGTAATATGGCGCGACCCCAAACCCCATAGTAATCTCTGGCTGAGGGAACCGGGGTGGGAAAAGAGGCTGCTGGGACAGGGGAGGGGCCCCTGACCCCCCCTCCCCGGGCCCTGCCAACTAAGGGTTTTGGCTGAAGTTCCCACCGCTCTTGCTGGGGTTTCAGCTCATCTGGGGGGAAAGGATGACCTATCAACCAATCAAGAAAACCCCTTTGGGTTTTCTGAACAACACACGCCGCTGATACAGCGGCAGTTGTGGCCTCACCAAGTGACCCCTGCTGCACGTCCCCCTTTCGTCGGACCGGGGCCCTTTTTCCCGGGAATTTTGTGCCAAATGCCACCGCAGGTGCAGAGCCTCCACTCCTTCTGACATACTGTTTGTTCTAAAATGTACAACACGTTTGAGAGATATCTGAATGATAAAATACACCCTGTTTTTGACTCCCCAAAAGAAACCCCGTAACAAGCTTGGGGAACCCTTTGGGTATAAATTGCGTCCACAAATGGGCCCGGAAAAATTTTCTGTATGTGTCTTTAAAAAAAACTGTGGTTTACTAAATGTAAAAACACAAACAGGCTTAATTAATCTTCGGCATAATTTGGGTCAGGAAAAATTTATATATTTTGGCGTTGAAAAAGACGGGTTTTTTTTTTGTCAACACCAGCAAAACAACCTTAATTAACCTCTGGAAGTAAAATTGCGCCCAAAAAATTGAGCCCCACAAACATAGCTTTTTTGCGGGTTCAAATTGTGTTTTTCTACGCCACACAAAAAGAGATACAGTTGTAAAAACCTTTGCTTGTGAATTAGGCTACGGAATATTTTTTAATTTTTGGGGTTGAAAAAAAAACGGTTTATTTTTTTTCCACACCAGCAAAAAAAACCCTTAATTTAAACCCCCGGATGAAATTGCCCAAAGAATGGAGCCCCAAAAAGTAGCTTTGTAGCTGTTAAATTGGTGTTTTTTTTACGCCCACAACAAAGATACATTGTAAATTTTAAACCTTTGCTTTTAATTGGGTACAGGAAAAAATTTTATAATTTTTGGGGTTGAAAAAAACGGTTTATTTTGTCAGCACACCAGCAAAACAAGCTTAAATTAACCCCTGGAGGGAAATTGCGCCCAAAAAATGGACCGCACAAACTATAGCTTTGTACGGTTACAATTGCGTGTTTTCTACGCCACACAAAAGAGATACAGTTTTTAATTAACCTTTTCTGTCAAATTGGCTCAGGAAAAAAATTTTGATATTTTGGCGTTGAAAAAACGGGTTTTTTGGGTCCACACCCAGCAAAACAACGCTTAATTAACCCTGGAGTAAATTGCACAATAGAATTGAGCAGCCAAAATGAAGTGGATTTGGGATTGTAAAAAACCCGTTTCTTTAAAAGAATACAAAGGAACTGGCTTAATCCCCCTTGGATATTTAATTAAATCACTCATGGGCGCAACTGGTTTCAATCCAAACCCCAAAAAATTAGAAATAAACTTTAAAAAACATCTCTAGACAAGCTGAGACACCCCCACAGAAATCGCTGTAAAAAAAAACAATTCTTCATAAACTACACCCGGGACACCTTCCCTGATCGTACAGGAAAGGGTGAGCTCCCGGGGTCCGCCCGGACTTTATATGCGGTGACGTCCGAAACCCGCCGGTCTCTGATTGGCTTCATCTCTGCACATGTCATGCAGGCTATGCCCTACTTTCCCCCCAAGTGCTTTGCCCCATTACGCCATGTGCCCGCAGCCATTTTATCAAAAAAAGCACACTTTGTTCCCCCCCCAAGACCCCAAAGTTCACTTCGTTCGAACCGAATTTTCCTGAAATTCTAAACGAAACCACTTGTTAGAATCGATTTGCCCCTCTCTATCCCAAAGTTTCCCCCTAACCTCGCCGGGGACAGTCCCCCCCCCCCCCCCCCGGGGGGAGGGTCTACCCCCCCCTCCCTGCCCGAGACTCAAGCTATGTCGTCTTACATAAAAGAAAACCTCCAGAAAGGCTTCATCCACAAATCTACTTCTCCGGGCGGTGCTGGTTTCTTCTTTGTGGAGAAGAAGGATGGATCTCTGCGGTCGTGCATCGACTACCGCGATCTCAACAAGATCACTATAAAAAAACGCTATCCATTATTACTGATTACCGAGTTCTTTGATCGTCTCCGGGGAGCTAAAGTCTTTTCTAAGTTGGATTTGTTGGGGGGCCTATAATCTCGTCCAGATCCGAGAAGGTGACGAGTGGAAGACGGCCTTCAATACTCGTGATGGGCACTTCGAGTATCTGGTGATGCCCTTCGGCCTGTGCAACGATCCAGCAGTTTTCCAGGAATTGGTCAATGACATTTTCAGAGAACTCCTATATTCCTGCATAGTCGTCTACTTGGATGACATTCTAGTTTTTTATCCCGACCTGGAGACCAACCAGTCGCATGTGCGCCAGGTTCTGAAACACCTGCATGAGAACCATCTCTATGCTAGGCTGGAGAAGTGCCTATTCCACTGGACCAGCCTCCCATTCCTCGGTTATATAATCTCGGACAAGGGTCTGCGGATGGACCCCACTAAACTGTCCACCATCCTGCAGTGGCCTCGACCTGTTGGCCTCCGGGCCATACAACGGTTCTTGGGATTCGCTAACTACTACAGGCAGTTCATCCCACATTTCTCGACGTTGGTGGCACCAATTGTGGCTCTCACCAAGAAACATGCCAACCTGAAACTATGGCCACCAGCCGCCGAAGAAGCTTTTTCCAAGTTAAAGGAAGCATTCGGCTCTGCACCTGTGTTGTCCCGGCCTGATGCCGAGAACCCCTTCTTTTTGGAAGTCGACACATCTTCCATAGGGGCCGGGGCGGTTCTCACCCAAAAGGGGCCAAAGGGCAAGGACTCGGACCTGTGGATTCTTTTCTTAAACATTTTCGCCTGCGGAAAGGAACTACACCATTGGGGATCAGGAGCTTCTGGCCATCAAGCTTGCCCTGGAAGAATGGCGCCACCTTCTGGATGGGGCTCGGCACCCAGTAAATGTCTTTACTGACCACTAGAACCTTCTCTACCTTCAGACCGCACAACATCTCAATCCACGTCAAGCCAGGTGGGCCTTGTTATTCTCCCGTTTCGATTGTATTATACACTTCCGTCCAGCTGAAAAAAATATCAAGGCTGATGCCCTGTCTCGTGCTTCTGATGTTATTGGAGAATAAGCCACCCCTCGGCACATTGTACCTCCAGAATGTCTGATATCCGCAGCTCCCGTAACCCTCCAACGTGCTCTCCCGGGTAAGATGTATGTGCGCCCCGCACTCTGGTTAAGAGTTCTGAAATGGGGCCATTGCTCTCGCATAGCTGGACTAGCTGGACACCCTGGGGTCTTGTTCCCTGATTTCCCGGTTCTACTGGTGACCTGATCTCGCTAAAGATGTGAAGGAGTTCGTGGAAGCCTGTACCACCTGTGCTCACAACAAGTCTCCTCGACCCAGACCAGCGGGGTTACTCCAGCCTCTGCCGGTACCTAGCAGTCCATGGGGCCACATTGCTATGGACTTCATCACGGATCTACCTCCTTCTGACGGGAATACGGTTATCTGGGTGGTCACTGACCATTTTTCCAAAATGGTACACTTCATTCCCCTGCCTGGTCTTCCTACTGCTCCTCGACTCCCCAAACTCTTTTTTAAGCATATCTTCCGGCTGCATGGACTTCCCCAACATATTGTTTCGGATAGGGGAGTTCAATTCGTCTCGATATTTTGGCGAGGCCTCTGCACGCTACTACAAGTAGAACTGGACTTCTCTTCTGCATACCACCCGCAAACCCATGGACAAGTGGAGAGAGTGAACCAGGTCCTGGGTACCTATCTCTGCCACTTTGTATCTGCTAGACAAGATGATTGGTCCGGTCTGTTACCATGGGCGTAGTTTTCGTGTAATTCTCTGGACTCTGATTCTGCTAGTGCATCCCCCTTCTTTATTGTCTTTGGTCGGCCCTCTGCCGCGACCTATCTGCCATTTGGAAGGAGATGCGCCAATCTTTGCTTAAGGCCTCTGTCCGCATGAAGGTTCAAGCGGACAAAAAGAGAAGACCCCCTCCATCCTTTGTTCCAGGAGATAGGGTATGGTGGCCGCCAAGTATGTCCGCTTTAAAATCCCCAGTTACAAGTTGGGTCCTCGTTTTTAGGTCCCTTTGAAGTCTTGAGGCGCATCAAATCGGTGGCCTACAAACTCCGGCTCCCTCCTACTATGCGCATCCCAAACTCCTTCCACATCTCCCTGCTGAAACCGGTCACCCAAAACCGGTTCTCTCGGTCAGTGCTTCCCCTGTCTCCACCAATGTTTTTACCGTCAAAGAAATTTTGGCCATGAAGACGGTTAGATGGTTTTTCTTGGTCGACTGGAAGGGGTTTGGGCCAGAGGATAACATCCTGGACCAGGGTTTCTTGTCTAGGTTTATGTGGGCCAGGAAGAGTGGGAGGTCGAGGGGGGGGGGGGTTACTGTAACGGGTGTCCCCACGACCCCTGTGTCGGTGCCACAGCCCAGTACTCAGCTCTGATCACTTACCTCGCCGCGCTCCTGTTCCCGTCCCAGCGCGCTCCTGCTGCTGGCCAGGCGCGCGCTCGGTACTGCAGCTAAATTTAAAGGGACAGCATGCCGCTGATTGGTTTCACCGGCCGTTGGCCCTATTTAAGTCCTGCCTCTTCTTAAACAACTTGCCGAATCGATAGTGCCTCGAGCCTAGAGAGGAAGCGTTCCATTGTGTCTAGCTGCCGTTCTTGTGTACCGTATCTTACTGCCTCCGTCCCTCGACCACGGACCGTTGCCACCTGTCCTGACCTTTCTGCCTGTCCCCGACTACGAGCCTGCTCTACAATTTTGTACCACGCTGCACCTGGGCCGCTACCACAAACAAGTCATGTCAGGGGTAGCAACCTGGTAGCAATCCGCCGCAGCAACTCCATCCTGCTTTGCGGCGGGCTCTGGTGAAAACCGGACCTACTTGGATTCCCTGGCGTGGCTATCACCATCGCTTGTGGTGGTCCAGTGGATCCACTACCACTGACCATTACACTAACCAATTTAAATGTGGTCTGTCAGAGTAGTCATAGTGGAACTAGAGTTGCTATCAGGGCTAAATATCTCCCTTATTACTCAACTTATACCAGCAAAATGATAAAAAGAAATTTATGATAATTATCAAACTATATAAAATTAAATGATATAAATGAAATAAAAAATTGTATAATATAAAATTATATAATATCGCAAAAATATAAAATTATCTCCTATAAATTGTATTTGAAATAAATATAATCTAAAATAAATTTTAAATTACATAATATAAATTAATGAAACCAATACAATATCTACCATAAATCATTCTCAATGAACTATTTGAGCAGCCATTATCGAATTCTGACAATCATTTGTACACGTTTAACTCATTATTAATGCACCAAAGTACCGCGACAAGACAAATATATATGCTAGACACATCAAACCTTAGGTGCCATATATGACTGCACATTCACCAATTTCATATATTCATGCACATTATGAAGTGAAAAAAAGACGTGAAAAATTTCCTTGACGTGCCATGTTTCATACATGTCAAACTAAGAGTTGGTGTCTGGTAACTTGCCGTGGAATACTTGCAACTGTGCTATAATGTGATTACCTGTGTTTTCAGTAGAAAAGGTGGGTTAATAGCATTAGTAACAGATAACGTAATAGATAAAAGTAGATACAAGTATTCATAAAGTCATAAAGTTTGGAAAAAAAAACTTTTATATAGATTTACTGATAAATTAGATGCCACGCAGATATTTTTCATTTGCGTGGCATGATGACATCACGCCGCCTGTGCCAGAAGACGAATCACTGGGGAAACCTCGGAGCGGCGGGTAAAGGTGAGTACTGGTATTTTTTTTTCTTTTACAAACCCTGCCTCTACCTGCCTATGCGGGAACATATACCTGCCTATTATAGCCTCTACCTGCCTATGGGGGAACATATACCTGCCTATAATAGCCTATACTTGCCTATAAAAGCCTCTACCTGCCTATGGGGGAACACATACCTGCTTATAATAGCCTATACTTGCCTATAATAGCCTCTACCTGCCTATGGGGGAACACATACCTGCTAATAATAGCATATACCTGACTAGAATAGCCTATACCTGCCAAAACTTGCCTCTACCTGGCTATGGGGGAACATATACCTTCCTATAATTGCCTATAACTGCCTATAATTGCCTATAACTGCCTATAATTGCCTATACCTGCCTACGAGGGGACATATACCTGCCTAATGGGGGACATTATACTGCCTATTCCTGCTATGAAATTTTATTGAATACATTTTTTTTGTTGAAATATTACGATAGCCGATGCATTTTCCCACCCTAGCTTATACCGAGTCCAATAAGTTTTATCCATTTTTATGTGGAGAAAAAAAAGTAGGTGACTCGGCTTATGTTTGGGTCAGTTTATTCTCGAGTATATACGGTAAGTTTCCCTCTAGGATTTCACTCCCGTGGCACAGGGAAAATATTGGATGCCCAGAGATATGGCAACACACTATAAAATAAGTTAGCTGTTGCTGCTGCTAATGTTTGGCCCAACTACATTTTATTCTATGTTTGATCACATAAAGATACACATAGTGCTATTGTGAGTTTTTCACTTGTGTATCCCGACAAACTGTTCTTGCATATTTGCCAGAGTGCTTTTATAAGGCGTGAAATGTTTATTCTGTAATTTTACTTACTGTAGTATCTTAGTCCATTTAGATTTTGCTCCAAGATTTCATTAGTGTTTTAATCACCATTATATCATTGTGCTTTCTTTAAGATAAATTAATTGCTGTAAATAATTTGATCTATAAAGATACAGTATGTATAACGATTATTATTTGGTACTGTTTAAGGCTTGAGATAGGAAAATCTTTTAACATGTTCCACATTGTAAGAAAAATTATAATATACCTACCGTATTCATTATATTGTTCTTTTGTCACAGTTGAAAAAAAGAATATATTTAAGAAAGGACCTAATATTATATGAATAGGGATGACATATTAAACTATAGTTTAACAATTTAACTTCTTAAAATATTATGCTCTTGTCAATCTATAAAATAATAATAGTAATAATAGTAATAATAATAATAAACTAAACCACTTAAATTAAAACAAGCTGTTTTTAATAATATATTAATTGGAAAAGGATGATTGTCATCATCATTATCATCAACATCATCATCATCAACATCATCTTAACATAATAAGACTAACATGGTGGGATTAAAGACTATACAGACTTATTCCGATGCTGGAACAAAAATATTTTACAGTCACGTGTCATCTAACCATAATTCTTATTAACTATATAGCAATAAATAGTACAATAAGTAATGTTTTAAATTGAAATTACAACTTATAGTTATTGAAGTAATAGAGATAGATAGATACATAGACTGAAAAAATAAAGAAAAAGAGACAGGCGCCCAAATAGTGTGATATGCTAGTAGCAGGATAGCACGCAACCAGAAATATTACTATACCTGCTTGTTTGGCTGACTAACATGGGGCACAACTCCCAACTTCACTTGTGGTTTATGATGGGAGTCGTTACTTCTCTCTTCAATGCACGGCAGCCAACGATCTCCTTACTCCCGCATTTAAGCAAAAACCGGGCTAATATAAAAGGACAACTAGAGAAAAATAAGATCCTGCGGCACCCAGTGCTAATGTGATTGCAGAAAATGACTGGGATTAGCTAATACTGGTAAAAACATATATATTTATTATGAAGCTTGGGGGACCCAATGCTTCCAATTATAAAAGATATATATATATCCAACCCAACACTAAAACATACAAAATAGCTCAATGTGTTTCACGCCTAAATCAGCGCTTCCTCAGGGGTGAAAAGCAATTCAAAAGTGAGCCCTTATATATGAGGACCGGTAAATACTCAGTGCATCTCATTGGTTAGAAATTATGTTTCACATTATATGCCAGAAAATTACCAACCATTTCAACATTTAAACATTCTTCCAGAAACTCTTATATTATCCATTGCTCATGATGTATAAAAGCTGTTACTCTATAAATACAAATACGTATAATTTAAAACTAAAATTTAAAACATTATAAATACTTTACAATAAAATATAATACTACAACTAAAACAACTATATCGCATTATTATCAGATCAACTGATAATAATGCAATATAGTTTTAGTTGTAACTAAAAAGTGAGCCCTTATATATGAGGACAACTAAAACAACTATATCGCATTATTATCAGATCAACTGATAATAATGCGATATAGTTGTTTTAGTTGTAGTATTATATTTTATTGTAAAGTATTTATAATGTTTTAAATTTTAGTTTTAATAATAGTATTTGTATTTATAGAGTAACAGCTTTTATACATCATGAGCAGAGATGGGCGAATTGATTCTAACGAAGTGGAATTCATATAGAATTTCTGGAAAACTTCGGTTCTGTACGAAGTCGAAAGTTGGGTAACTATCGGGTGAACGAGTGTGCTTTTTGATTGATAAAAAAGGCTGCGAGCACATGGCGTTACATGGGCAAAGCACTCTGGTGAGGAAGAAGGGCATAGCCTGCATGACATGTGCAGAGATGAAGCCAATCAGAGTACCCGGCGGGATTTCTGTGACGTCACCAGCAACTATATAAGTCCAGGCGACGCTGGAGCTCACACTCCTCACACTGTACTGATCAGGGAAGTACGTTCCGCGGCTGATTTGTGAATAGCTCTTACTGAAGAACTTATTTTAATATACAGCGATTTTTGTAGGTGTATCAGCTTGTCGTCAGAGACTGCTTCTATTACTGATTTTTTGGGTATTGGATCTGCAGTCCATTGTGCGTCCACTGCTGCTGCATAACATTTTAATGCTATCTGCTCAAAGGCACATTGAATATCCAAGGGGGAATATAAGCCAGTTCCTGTTGTATTACATTATAAAGTAAACAACTTTTTTACAATAACAAATACCACTTCAGTTTGGCTGCTCAATTCTTTTGCGAAATTTCCAACTAGGGGTTAATTAAGCGTTGTTTTTCTGCTGTGTGAACACAATATAACCGTCTATTTCAGACCGCCAAAAAATAAAATTTTCCTTGTAGCCTAATTCACAAGCGAAGGTAAATTACAATTTTTTCTCTTGTTTGTGTAGCGTAGAAAACACCAATTGTAACACGCTACCAAAGACTAGTATTTTGTGGCTGCTCAAGTTCCTTTTTGCGCAATTTACATCCAGGGGTTTAATTAAGCGTTATTCTCTGCTGCAGTGGTGACTCCAGACACCGTCTTTTTCACCGCCAAAAATTGAAAATGTTCCTGAACCATAATTCACGCGATTAAAGCGAAGGTTAATTACAATTTTTTCTCTTGTAGTGTATGCGTAGAAACAGGCAATTGTAACACGCAACAAAGCTAGTAGTTTTGTGCTGCTCATTCCTTTTGGGAGATCACTATCCAGAGGGTTAATTAAGCGATGTTTTTCTGCTGTTGTGACAAAAATAAACGAGTCTTTTTCACCGCCAAAGAATTTAAATTTTCCTGTACCAATAATTCACAAGCAAAGGTAAATACAATTTTTTTCTCTTGTGTGTGTATCGTATAAAACACCAATTGTACACGCACAGAAGCTATTAGTTTGTGGCTGGCTCATTCTTTTGGCGCAATTTTTACATCAAGGGATAATTAATCGTTGTTCTGCTGCTGTGGGGACTCCAAGAAACCGTGTTGTTTCACCGCCAAAATACAATTTTCCTGTACCAAGAATTTCACAATCAAAGGTAATTACAATTTTTTCTCGGGTTGCTGTGTACGGTAGAAAACACGCAATTGTAACAACGCTACAAATCTAGTTATTTTGTACTGCTCAATTCTTTTGCGCAATTTACTCCAGGGAGTTAGATTAAGCATTGTTTTTTCTGCTGTGGTGAACAAAAATAAACCGTCTTTTTCACCGCCAAAAAATACAATTTTCCTGTACCAACATAATTCACAAGCAAACGGTTAATGTACAAATTTTTCTCTTGATTGTGTCGCGTAGAAAAACAACGCAATATGTAACACGCTACAAATCTAGTAGTGTTTGTGGCTGCTCAATTCTTTTGAGATATTTACATCCGGGGGTTAAAGTTAACATTGTTTTCAGCTGTGTGACAAAAATAAACCGTTTTTTCAACCGCCAAAAATAAAATTTTTCCTGTATCCATAATTTCACAAGCAAAGGTTAATTACAATTTTTGTTCTCTATTTTTGCGTAGCGTAGAAAAGCACGCAATTTGTACATGCTACTTGGAGCTTAGTAGGTTTGAGTGGCTGCTTAAGTAGTACTGTTTTAATATTATATATAATCTAGGCATTTTTTTGGGTGGTGTGGGGGGCGGGGATGGGTTGTGAGGGGCGGGGAGGGGTCCAGTGGGTGTGCAGAAAGCGTTGTTTTTTCTGGCCTGTGGTGACAAAAATAAAACTGTCTTTTGCACACCGCCAAAAATTACAATTTTCCTGTACCATAATTCACAAAGCAAAGGTAAAATTACAATTTTTTCTCTTTGTTTGTGTAGCCTAGAAAACACGCAATTGTAACACCTACAAAGCGTATTAGTTTGTGGCGCTCAATTCTTTTGCCCAATTTAACATCCAGTGTTTAATTAAGTGTTGGTTCTGCTGCTGTGGGACTCAAGAAACCATCTTTTTCACCTCCAAAAAATTTACAATTTTTCCTGTTACCACAATTCACAAGCAAGGTTAATTACAATTTTTTTTCTCCTTGTTGTGTGCGTAGAAAACACGCAATTGTAAACACGCTACAAAGCTAGTAGTTTTGTGGCTGCTCAATTCTTTTGCGCAATTTACATCCAGGGGTGTAATTAAGTGCCGTTGTTTTTTCTGCTGTGTGTGACAAAAATAAAACCGTCTTTTTCTATCCGCCAAAAACATATTTTCCTGTAAGCCATAATTCAACAAGCAAGATGTATATTAGCAATTTTTCGTCTTGTTGTGTAGCCTAGAAAACAACGCAATTGTAACACGCTACAAAAGCGAGTATTTGTAGGCTGCTCAATTCTGTTTGCGCAATTTTAAATCCAGGTGTTAATTAAGCGTTGTTTTTCTGCTGTGGTGACAATAAATAAACCCGTCTATTTCACCGCCAAAAATTACAATTTTCCTGTACCATAATCAGGAAGCAAAGGTATTAGATTACAATATTTATCTTGTTGTTTATCATAAAAACACGCAATTGTAACAGCTACATCAGCCTAGTAGATTTGTGGCTGCTCAATTCTTTTGAGCAATTTACATCCAGGGGTTATTAAGCGTTGTTTTTCTGCTTGTGTGAAAAAAAAAACCTTCTTTTTCACCGCCAAACAATTACAATTTTCTGTACATAATTCACAAGCAAAGGAAAATACAATTTTCTCTTGTTTTGTAGCCTAGAAAAACACCAGCACGGCAATTGTAACCATGACTCACGCTACAAAGCTGTATGTTAGTGTGGCTGCCTCAATTCTTTGCGCAATTTACTTCCAGGGTTAATAATGCTTTGTTTGACTGCCCTGTTGTGAACCAAAAATAAACCTGTTCTTTATCACAGCCAAAAAATTACAATTTTCCTGTACCATAAATCAACAAGCAAAGGTTTAATTAAAATTTTTTCTCTTGTTGTGTAGCGAAGAAACATGCAATTAAATCACGCTATAAAGCTATAGTTTGTGGTTGCTCAAGTTCTTTTTGCGCAATTTACATCCAAGGGTTAATTAAGCCGTTGTATTTCTGCTTGTGGTGACAAAAAAAAACCGTCTTTTTCAAAACCAGCCAAAAATTACAATTTCCTGTAGCAAAATACAAGCGAAAGTGTATAAATACAATTTTTTCTCTTGTTTATGGGGTGTGTTAAAGCGTTTAAAAAAGAAGAAAGCATGCAATTGTAACAGGCTACAAAGCTAGTAGTTTGTGACTGCTCATTTTTTTCGCAATTTACATCCAGGGGTTAATTAAGCGTTGTTTTTCAGTTGTACTCAGTGAAAGAAACTTTTTTTTTTCAACCACCATCAGAAGAGAATTTCTGTAGCATAATTCATAACCGCAGGTTAATTATGCCTTTTGTGCTTTTATATTCATTAAACTTGACACAGAAGTTTTTAACGGCACATACAAGTCAATTTTTCCTGCCCATCTTATTGTGGAGCGCCATTTAATATCCAAGTGGTTACCCCAAGCTTCTGTAGTGGGTTCATTTGGAGTCAAATATCAGGGTGTGTGTATTAATCATATACAAATTATCTTCATCAAACAGTTGTCATGTACAATTTAGAACAACAGTATGTCAGACAGAGAGGTGGCAGGCTCTTTACACTGGCTAAGTGGCAAGGACACAAACATTCAAGGCCCAGTTCGCAGCAACAGCAAGGGGACGTCGCCAGCAGGGAGTCACTCGAGTGAGGCCACAACCTGCCACGGTCATCTAGCGGCCGTGGTGTTGTTCAGCAACCCAATGGTTCGCTTGATTGGATGAACTACGTCATCCACTTCCGTCCCAGATGACATCTGCTACAACCCCACCAAGAGTCCGGTGGGAACGTCAGACACAACCCTTAGTTGGCATGGCCCTGGAGCGGGTCAGGCCCCACCACCTGTCCTCAAAACGCCGCCTCTTTTCCCGATCCCGGTTCCCTCACCATAGATCTACTATGTTGTCCTGGGCGTCAGCCGCCACTATAAAGCGAGGATGAACTATTAATTGGGTGGCAGTCAGCAGCTACTTGCAGCGAAGAAATGGGGCCAAATATCCCCAGCTATCGTAGCAGTAAGCGGCAAAGTATAGGATGTTGAGTATAGACGAATGGTTAGTTTTATGGTTGTGATGAGGGTCAGCCACGTGCATACCTAAAGTACCGGTGATGAGTACAGCATTGACGATGTAAACACAAAAAGATGATGTGAAGCAGCAGACCAAGCCATGGAGCCCGTGTGAGGCAAGGGCTTCAACAACGACAGGAGAAAGAGGGCGTCAGCTGCCATCAGGCAGCGGCGCAGTCAGCAAGTGGTCATGTGGCCCGTCAGGTCAAGCAGGATAGCAGCAGTGAGAGTCAGGGGGATCCAGGCGCCACGTGGCGGTACAAACCTGCTTCGCAGGTCCAAGAAAGATAGCGTCACAGGGTCTCACGAGGCAAAGCGGCGGCAGTAGTCACTCAGTGCGAGCGTTAGGCGTAAAATCCTGATACTCGGCGGTGTGGGTGCAGAGAATTCTTTTGCTAACACACTGGTAGGAAGGCTGATAAGGGTATATGTAGAATCTGTGGGCAGAAAGTGGAAGCGTTAGGCCTGGAAGCCTAATGTTGGCACCACGGCCCTGCGTCAACACATGCCAGGCGTCAACCATCCGGGATGCCTGGGAGAAACGTGGCTCTGTTGTGGTTGTTCCAATCCTGCCGCTGCAGCAACAGCAAGCAGCAGCAGCGCCCAATGTGCACGCAGTGCCATTTGCAGGACCAGTCAGGCTCCACCAACCTCTGCAGAAGGAGTCTGTTTTTCTCTTTGACATCAATCTTCCCTGGTCCCAGTAGCTCCTGCTCCTCGCTTACTCATGGGCGCCAGAATGTCCGTTTTCAGCGAGGCAAAGAGTACAACAAATATTGCGTCCAACCATCCTAAGGTGAAGAAGCTGACCAACTCCTGGTCGCAAGTTGTTTGTGCTGCAGTCCCTCATCTTTCCAAATGGTGACTCTGCATTAGTTCAGAGAACTAATGGCTTGTGCCGACCGAGATGGAGAGTTCCAAGCCGTATTTATTTTCCAAAAAGGCAGTACCAGCACTTCATAAATATGTAGAACAGAAGGTGGGCCCAGTCCCTTGAAGCTTATCGGTTTGTTCCGAAGGTGCCACGCACCGCGGACAGTCTGAGCTGTAACTACGGTCAGGGTCCAAGTACATGGTCCTTTACGTCCCACTGGGTGAATGTGCTTCCGGCCCAGGCACACAACAACTTGGCACAGAGACACCGCTTTCATCCTCCACGTTGTAAAAAACTGCCCGGCTCCTGCGCCAATTGTCCCGAGCCTCCTGCTCCTCCAACCACCACCACCAACCTCAGCCTCCCACAAGTACTGCTCCATCATACCACATGTGTATGGGGCACAGCGGTGTCACGCAGTTTTCTGCACCTGCTTGCCTCTGCGAACGAAGTCACACAGGGGAGGAACTGCTCCGCGTCAACAGCAAGAAATCGATGTGTAGCTTTCTCCGCGCCAACTGCGAAATCTGGGAACATAGTGACGGACAATTGGAGAACAGATCCGCGCTTGCACCGAGGTAGGGATGGTCCATGCTCCCTTGCATGGCGCACTGTGTTCAATCGGGTATGTGAAAAGGTTCCTGAAGTCGTTCCACCGATCTCAGAACATTCTGAAAATGGCATGAAACTGTGCATGCACTTCATCCATCCTAAAAAGCACAGGTAACACCCTCCTTGAGTTGCAGAACATGCCTCGGCCCCCAACACACTCTGATATGCGATGTTTCCACTCGTTGAATTCCAGCCTGCACATGTTTGGTACCGACGTATGAACAGAGAAAGGCCATTAAAAACGATTTTTTGATTGTTCCAGGCGGACAGTGAGTACTCCCCTGTGTAACTTTGATGTCAGCCATGGGCAGCTCATGCGTGACACCAAGACCATGCCGATTGGTTGAGGCCAATCCGAGGAGGCCACATATTTGTCAGGTCCGCCAGTACTACGTTATGAAATAACGTCATTCCACTGCTTCATGTCCTGGAACAGATGCTGAAAAATCTGTCTGGGCTAGGGGACTGGAGACGTGGCGTACGTACATCTCGCGGCCACATGAGTCCGGTGGGGACAGAAATGGATGAGGAGGATAGGAGGACATTGAGCAGAACATTATCTGGTGAAGATGAGTGCATTTTTTTACCCAGGTGACAAGAAAGGAGGAGCAGGAGCAGCTGGAGGAGGTAGAGGGAGATGGGGAAGAGAGGAGATGCCCCGCAAGCCCCGTAACAAAAAACATGGAGAGGGAGGCGGGGAGCCCCTGGGAGTCTCTTGTGCAGATGGCCCACAGCATGCGATTTGCCTGGCTATGACAGCCGAATAGTCAGCATCCTGAGGGATGATTCCGGGTTCTCCCCCCTATTGAACCCTCGCTACGGTCAAAAATGGGAGCCTTTTTCCCACTATTGAGAAGGTGGAAAATCTCAAAAAAAAAGGGAAATTCCGTTCATTGCCGCTTCTATATGGGCATCGTCCCCCTCGTGGGGTTGACGGGGTTTATTCGCACCACTACTACACCCGCGGCGCAAGGGGAAGTGGGGGGGTCGGAGAGTACTAGCTCCATCAGCAGCAACCTAATCTGGATCACTGATGAGCAGCTTCTTCACCCACCTATGAGGAGGGCGTCGCCAGCAGCAGCAGCACAGTACCGGAGCAGACCCTAAACCAACAGGTGGGGGGCCCATTTTTGGACGGCACTCCCACCCCAGTTAGAAGATCCGCTGGATAGGGGGCAGCCAAACGGGTGGTGGGCCGCAATTTTCCGATTTGCAGTGGAGAAGCTGTCCTCCCCGGGCCGTAGTGGGCATCAAGTGGGTGTTCAGTGCGGCGGGGGCCATCTTACCCCAAGAAAACCCGTTGTCCACGGGAAAAATGGGGAACGACTGACCTTTGTAAGATGAATCAGGCATGGATCGGCCAGGGTTTTCCCCACACCAATCCTTTGGCTCAACTACATCAGCCATGACCCCTCACCCAAACTGTGAGAAATGAGTCTGGGGGTTTAAATACCTCCTCACCACTAATCTGATGCCGCCACCCGCCTTGCCAACCCCTGCTGACGTTTTCCTTCTGCCCCAAACCCTCTTTACCAGGGGCTGGTATTGCCCCCCCCTCCACACTTTGTCATTTGCCCCTGTCTGACCCATGCGCTGCTGTGGTGCTGCCGTGACCTAATACGTGTCATTGTGCCACTGTTACCCCAGCTGCTGCTGTGGTGATTCCGGACCTAATACTCTGTCATTGTGCCACTGTCTTTCCCATGCTGCTGCCCCGTACCTCCACTCTCTGTCATTGTGCCACTTTTTTGGGCCATCCCGTTTTTGCCACCTCCAGAAAGGGGGGGGCATTGTGCCACTGTTGACCTCATGTGCTGTGTGGGTGCTCCGTGACCTTCCACTGTTCATTTTGCACTGTCGACCTCTGCTGTGCTGTGGCTGAGCGTGACCTACACTCTCTGCATTGTGCCACTGTCTGACCCCCATGCGCGCTGTGGCTGCTGCTGTGACCTACACACTGTGTCATTTCCCCACTCTTGCCACTCCTGTTTTTTCCACCCCTAGAATGTCTTGTGCCACTGTCTGAAAATCAGCTGCTGCTGTGTTGATCCGTCAACTCCAACTGTGTATTGTGCCACTCTCTGACCTCAGCTGTGTGGCTGCCCCCGCACCTCCCACTCTGTCACTGAGTTGCCACCTGAGCCTCAGCTTGTTTTTTTCCAGCTGTCGCTGCCATGACTTTATCAAGCTAATTTCCCCTTCATTTTTTGGTCAGTTTTTGCCCCCTTTAATGCCCGGGAATTTTGAGTGAAACGATTCTAAGGTGGCGCAGTCATCTGGTGTCATACTATAACACAACATTGTATGAAGACCAAACCCGCTCCCCTTTCAATTTAACATGGCATAAGTTCACTGCACCCTGCAGGTCTGTGTGCCTGGAAATAGCTGATTTTTAACGTGATTCGTCCAAAGTAATTCGGAACGAATTATTTTTTGCCAGAAAATTTGGCGAAGTGAAAAAACCGAATTTTGGGAAAACGCCCATCTCTAATCTGAGCAATGGATAAAATAAGAGTTTTTTTGGGAAAAATTTTTTAAAAGTTGAAAGGGGGGTAATTTTCGGCATAAAAAAATTTAAAATAATTTCTAACCAATGAGATGCACTGAGTATTTACCGGTCCTCATATATAAGGGCTCACTTTTGAATTGCTTTTCACCCCTGAGGAAGCGCTGATTTAGGGGGTGAAACACATTTAATTTTGTAGTTTTAGTGTTGGTTTTGGGAAATTTTTATATTTTTTTTTTTATTTGGAAACTTGGGTTCCCCAAACTTCAAATAAAATTATATTTTTTTACCATATTTTCTAAAACCCATAATTTTTTACAATCCCATTAGCACTGGGCGCCGCAGGATCTTATTTTTTTCTAGTTGTCCTTTTAGATACATAGACTAATAGACACATATTACTTAACCACTATATTATTTTTTAAATAAAAATATTTATACTTTTTACTAATGTTAAAAGTTCAAATGTTGATTTTTTAAAAGTTTATTTTTAATTGAAAGTTAACTAGAAATTTGTTATCTATAATATGTAAATAGATCTTAGTAGTAGTAAAATTGTTTTGTTTAAAAAACGAACTAAAATTGATTTTCAATACTTTTTTATGCTAAGGGACACAAATTTAAAATATAAAATCAAGAATTTTATTTTCACCTTTGAAACTTTAATGGAAACTTTTTATAGCTGAAACAAATTCTGAAACAATATAAAACAAAATATATGTTTTCAAAATGCATGTGCTTATTCTATTTTCCTTTTCCATTTATATAAGTATCAACGTATGACATAATGTATGTTTTATCAGGTTTAGCAGTAACTTTCTTAGCTTCAATGACCATTTTAAATTGATTGATATTACATTGAAACAGACAGATTGACTTCGAATGCCATTAAGGAAAATTTACGAAAACATCTGAACCTGTGAAACATATTAGATAATGTAAGTTTATTAAGGCACAAACTAAAGTGGCAACTATCCCATGATCTGAATTTTTGGGCACTAAAAAGATAAAAAATAATAAAAAAAATAGAAAGTACTACGAATCCAATTACTTTTAGCACTGCTTTTATGCCTCAATATAATAAAATAGTGGGTTTAATGAAGAGTAATTTACCACTTTTGTACATGCAGAATAATATGCATCAAATCATTAATAATAATATCAGATATGTTTCTAGGAAAGCTCCTTCAATAAGTTCTGTTCTCTCATCGAGTCTCTTTGTTTCAGAAGTTGAATCCCCTAAGAATTGGCTACAGGTCACTGGCTCATCTCATTGTAGGCATAATCAGTGCATTTCCTGCAGGTGTCTAAATATTTATCATCAACTTCCACGGGTGAGAACTTTGAAATATTATCTAACATCAAATGCAACACACAATCAGTGATTTATATTATTACATGCATGGAATGCGCTTTACAATATGTTGGCTGTATGTCTACAAGCCTTAAACAAAGGATTCGTAGGCAAAACTGTGCTTACAAAGGGATAGAGAAAGTCCATAGACCAATGCAGGGGGAGGAGGGAGTGGTAGTAAATCTACATAGAAAATGTATTTCCGCTGAGGCTTGGTGCATATTTAGTTTCAATACGACAAATCCTGCTGATTTGATTAAGCAGCAAGACATTATGTTTCAATACTAAATATATTACACAACATTTTCCATATTTGTATTAATTACATGCGTTTTTAACCAGGTTGGTGATGGGTTAAACCTCTTTAAATGAGAGGTGTAACCAACAGACTAACACATTATGATTAAGGGATTAATTCCCAAAATGCATCAGTGTTAGAGATGAGCGAACCCTAAAAAGTGCGAGTTTGAGTAGAACCTCAATGTTTATGCCGTTCGGTTCGAAGTCCGAGTCGAACTCGAACCGAACCGAACTTCGAACCCAATTAAAGTCAATGGGCCATAGTTATAGTGGGTGCAGTGGTAACCAGGGTTGCCGTCAGTCATCTATTAACCGTTTTAAGGCCCCATGCAGCTAAATCAAATGGGGCCCCCACCCATTACTAGTTCCTATTTTTAACATATCACTGGGCCCCATTTTGTTTAGGGCCCCTGAAGGTAGAACTGCCCTATTAGCACCCTTGGCACCCCTTTTACAGTAGCCTGACCCCAAAAATTCAAAAATGATCTTATGGACACTCAGAATAAAATTAGCAGGAAGAGATGAGTATGTGAAAAAAAATGTTTTTTTTTTATAGGACTTTTACTATCGCTGTCTTTTACAGCAGCATGACCCCAAAATCAGCAAAAATGACCTTTTGGACACTCAGAATAAAATAAGCATGAAGAAATGAGTATTTAAAAAGGATTTTTTTGAATAGGACAAATAGGATAAATATTAAAATGGTCAAGATTTGTTCACAGTCTCTTATTGAAGAACTGAACTCCAAAGACAGCAAATCAACAGTGTTCTTACATGCCTATACTTTGCAACAGGCAAAAAGGATTATAAACAGAATTTTTTCTATGCAATTTCAGTGAAATGGGGTCATATAGAAGAAACCTCACAGCAATTCAAGTGGTCTTAAATGCTTCACTTTGCAATGGGCAAATAGGATTATAAACAGAATTTTTTGTATGAAATATCTATACAAAACTCCCTAACTCCCTAAATTTTTATTTGCTGTTTTTTAAAAATTAATGGCTTCCCCCTTTGGTTTTTTAAATTGGGGGTTTTTGGGGTTTGGGGGAAAAATGTTTTTTGGTGTTGTGGGGGGGGGGCGGGGGGTGGGGGGGGGGGGGGGGGGGGGGGGGGCGGGGGGGTTTGGGGGGTGGGGTGGAATTGGGGTTGGGGGGAAATTTGGGGGGGGGTTTGGGGGGGGGGTTGGGGGGGGGATTTTGGGGGGGGGGAGGGGGGATTAAAAGGGGGGGGGGGGCGGTATTTTTGGGGGGGGGGGGTTTTTGTGAGGGGGGGTGGGGGGGGGGGGGAGGGGGCGCCCAATGGGGTTGGGGGGGGGGGGAAATGGGGGGGGGGGGGGGGGGGGTAAAATTTGGGGGTGGGGGGGGGTTTTTGGTTGGGGGGGGGTGGGGGGGGGGGGGAGGGGGTTTTGGGGGGGTTTTTATTTAAAGGGGGGGGGAGGGGTTTTAAAAGGGAGGGGGGGGGGGGTTTTAACCTTTTTTTTAATTTTAAAAAGGGGGGGGTTGTTTTGGGGTTTTTTTTTTTGTTTTTTTGTTTTTTCTTTTTTTTTGGTTTTGGTTTGTTTTTTTGGTTTTTTTATTTTTTTGTTTTTTTTATTTTTTTTTAAATTTTTTTGGGGAAAAGTTTTTTTTGTTTTTTTTTTGGCCGTATTTTTTTGTTTTACCCGTTTTTGGGTTTTTTTTTTTTAAAAAAATTAATTTTTTTTTTTGCTTTTGGATTTTTTTGGTTTTGGTTTTTTTTTGGAAAAATTTTTTTGGGGGTTTTTGTTTTTTTTTTGGATTGTTTTTTTTTTTTTCTTATTTTGTTTTTTTGTTTTTTGGAAAATTTTGGGGTTTTTTTTTATATTTTTGGAAAAATTTGGTTTGTGTTTTTGCCCTTTATTTTTTTTTTAAAAAAGTTTTTTTTTTTTTTTTTTTTTTTTTTTTATAATTTAGAGATTTTTTTTTTTTTTTTTTTAAAGGGTTTTTATTTTTTGGGTTTTTTTTTGGGGTTTATTTTTTTTTTTCCTTTTTTTTTTTTTAAAATGGTTTTGGTTTTCCTTTTTTTTTTTGTTTTTTTTCTTTTTTTTTTTTTTAAAAAATTTTTAAGGGGGGGGTTTTTTTTAAATTTTTTTTTTTTTTTTTTAAAATTTATATATAGATAAAAGTTTGTGTTTTTTTCATGTTAGTGGAATGATTTAAAGGGAAAAATTTTAATTGTTTTTAATTCCAGATTTTTTAAATTAAAAAAATTTGTGGTAAAAATTTAAATTAAAAAAAATTGAGGGTTAATTTTTTTGAAAATTTTTAAAAAATATTTGCAACTTTACAATGCTTTTTTTTAAAAAAACCCCCCTTAAACCAGTAACTTGAAGAAGAATCCCCTTTCCCCCTTCCTTTTTATTTTTTTGTTTTTAAGGTGAAAAATTATTTTCTAATTCAATGAAATTTGCGTGTTATTTTTGTCTTTGATGCGGGATTTTTAATTTTCTTGTTTATCAAAAAAGGCCCTATAAATTTTTTAAAGGGAGGAGTTTTGGGAATTTTGGTTAGATTTTTAAAAAGGATGGGATACAGGGGGAAAAAGTTTAAAGCTTCTTATGAATTTAAACCGGGTTTTTAAAGGCTTGCAGTTTAAAAACATTTGGTTTTTCAAAGAAAGGTTTTAAAAATGAAACTTTAATTAAAAAAAATTACCCAAAAATTTATTTCCCACTTACCCCCAAAACCAGGGCACATCAGGTAAAACCTTGCTCTTGTGGAGGCATTGTTTGACCAGTTCATGATTACGAAATTTTTCTTTTTGTATTTGGCAAATTTAAATTGATCTGCCGGATTTGTCTGTATGTGGTATGGAAAAACATCTTGGTTTTTTGGATTTAAGTAATGGTGGGATTTTTTTTATACAAGACTATTTTGCTTTTTTAAACTGTGGCTTTAATTTAAAACTCATTAAGGTCCCCCTTTTGACAAGTCTTTTGGGGGGGGGAAGGAAAGGGGGTTTGGAAAGAATTTAAAACCCCCTTTGTTCTAGGGTTTTTTTTAAAAATAGCTACTTTTTGGTAATAGACCACAAATTGGTGACCCTTGTTTGTTTTGCCTTTTCTGTGATGAAAATTGGTTTTGTTTTAATATATGCTTATGTTAAACTTTTGTTGACAGATTTAAAGTGAAATTCTCTTTTGATTTTTTCTGTATTTGGAAAAATCTTTGTCCTTTTTTTTCCTCCCTTTGTATTTGGTTTTTTCCAATACACACCCCTTAGGGTTGGGGATGTGCACTTGGGGTTTTTTGTACCAGGTTTTTGGGGGCCCAAGGGTCCCCTTTTTTTGGGGGCGGGCCCCCCGTTAAGGGTGAGAAAAAGGGTATTTTTGGATTAAGGGCAGACAGATTTTTTTAATATTTTTATGATAGTTTGGGGAAATTTATTTATGGTTTTCTGTTACCCAAAGGGGTTTAAATATTTTTTTTCACTATGGGATTTGTTTTTTTAAAAAATTTTTTAAATTAAGGGTTATTTTTTAGGGGAAAATTTTTGGTTTTTGGATTTTTTGCATTGTTTTTTTCCCCTTTTTGGTTTTTTGGGGAAACTTTTTTTCCCTGCAATTTTTGTTTTTTTTCCCAGACCTTGGATCATTACAAGAGTTTGCTAGCAAAACATTGAGGGTTGGCATAAGTCTTGTTCTTGCACCTTTCTGAGATAATAGGGCCTTTTAAAGCCCTGGGCTCAGTATTGTACTGTATTTGTTTGGGCATTTCACTTTTCTGTAAAAACACGTTTCTTTTAACCCCCCTTCCTTTTTAATTGGTCTTTTTTTTTTTTGGCTTTTTTTATTTTTTTTTTTTCCCCTTTAAAGAATCCAAAAACTTACCCTTTAATAAATGTTTCCTTCTTTAGGGAAACCTGGAATAGGGTTTTTGGCTTATGGGGGGATTTGGGGTTTTGCAGGACAATTTTTAAAATATTTTTTTTTTTTTTTTTGGTGCAGTTGTTTTTCATCTAATGTCTTGGGAAAACTAAAAAAAAAATTTTTTAAAAGAAAAGAAAAAAAACTGCTTGTGCCTTGCTTGCCTGGGCTTTGATTTTATGGTTTCATTTTATGGAAAAAAATTTGTTTAATTACCGTATCCTGCGGCTAAATGATTCTTTTTGAAAACAGATATTTTTGGTTTTTTAAATTTTTTTTTAGTTTTAGAAATTTTTTTAAAAATAAAAATCCTTTTCTATCACTAAACATTGCGCTGCAGCACCATTTTGTATTATTATTTGTAAAATGGCAAAAAAAGTAGGGGGGGTTTTTGTTTTTTTATATTTTTTTTTTTTTTAAAAAACTTTTTTATTTTATTTTAACAAACATTCTCCCTATGGTACTCAACCTCTAGAGGGTGTAATTTTTTATCCCCTTTTTCTTTGTTTTAAAAAATGCAAAAGGGGTGTCCAAGTTGTTTTGGGGGGGGTTTAATTTTTTGGGGAAAGAACGTTTCCGCTTGTTCTTCTTTTTTCTTTGGGATAAATTGGTTAAAATTTTCCCGGCTTTAAAATTTTTAAACAGCCAGCTAGGACCCTGCTTTTAAAGGGGGGGTGTTGGCTCTAAAAATTTCCACCCAGAAACCTTTAAATTTAGGGAAAGGGGGTTTTTGCAAGGGGGCCCTGCTCCATACCCCCCTTTATCTTTTAATGTGGTCGTCCTTCGGGCTGTTCATTAGCTAAATTCTTGTTATGTGTTCGTAGCATCTCATGTTTTTTGCTAGTTTAAAAAATTTTCAAAATTGGGGCCTGCCATTTTTTTTTGAAACTTTTTAAAAAAATTTTAATAAAGCAAAAAATTAACTTATTTATTTGCAGTACATAAAAAATTTTTACTTATTATTTTTTTTTTATCTTAGAAAAGTGTGAAAATTTTAAAACAAAACAAAGCTAAGTTTTTTAAATTTGGGTTTTTCTGGTATTTTCTTTGTTTTTTTTTGGAAAAATTCTAAAAAATTTGAATTTAGGAAATTTAAATTGGGGGGTTTTTTCTTTCTGAAAGCTTTGGGGGTTTTTAGGCAAAATTTCCCCTTTTGTGTTGTCGGGGGTTTTAAGGGGATTCTTTTCTTGTAGCTGTTTTTTAATTTCCTTGATTTTTCTAAAGGGATAAGGTATTGATTTTTATATCCCCAATTTTAACGAAATAGGTTTTAGATTTTTTTAAGATTGTTTTTTGGGTTTTAAAAAGGGTCACCCTCTTATTAGGGCATTGGCTACATTGTTAGTAGGAAAGGGCCCATCTCAGATAAACTTTCTGATTTGGAAAATTTTAACTCTAAAACCCCACCACAAAAAAATTTTACAGCATTAGTTTAATTATGAACATCCCCAAAAATTTTGTAAAAATCAAAATGGGGAGCTCATAAAAAGAAAAATTTTCTGTCCCCGGGGAAAAAAACGGGATTTCTATGAGCAATTAAACATAAAAATTTATTTTGGGTTTTTTTTTTTAAAGGCTGGGGAATGAAAGAGTTCCCCAACCTTAAAAAGTTTTGGTAAACTTTTTACTATTTTTGGTTTTCCCACATAAAAAATTTTCTTTAAAATGATTAAAAAAGGGGTTTTGCCTTTTGGTTTTTTAAGTCGGAGACTTATTGATGATGGACACTTTAGACACTTTTGTGACCTCTCCAACATTGGGCATGGCTTACTGAAAAGTGAACTTAGCTTTTAAAAGAGGTAAAAGAGGTGGCGTCTTGTTGCTCCAAAAAAAACAGCAACATTTTGGCATAGAAAGCAAACCAATTGATAGTAGGTCTCAAAGAAAATGTGCCAAATTCATCAAACAACATGAACCACTATGATTACTCTAATGCATTTTTAGGAAGCCTATCTACAGTAAGTTTTTGTTTCCCCAAGTTTGAGAAACCCCAAAGTTTTAAAGTGGGCTAATTTAAAACTACAAAAAAGCAAAATTTTAAACACATACTCTGGATTCCATTCTTTTTTTGGGGAGGGTCTTGTTGTCACATTTAAAATTTTCCAAGGGGAAAGGCAAAAAAGCAGCAAACTCTTCGACTTCAGTTGCAAGAAACTACAGTAAAAGGAGGATTACTACTAAAAATTTGTATTTTCATTAAACAATTTTTAGTTTTAAATTTAATGCAAATTTTAATTTTATTTCTAAACTTCTTAAAACGTTAAAAAATAGTTACTTTGTATAAAATGCTTTCAATTTTATCTTAATCTAAAGAACAAAAAAAGATTAATTTCCTTTTTTAGTCAGTAAAAAAAGTTGCGATATTGAAATTTAGAACTTGATGAAAACTAAACAAACCAAATTATGAGACCCGAGGGGGACTAAATACAGCACTCCCTTTTTTTAAAGTGAACGCCGTGCTGCAGAAATTTCCCGGGAAACGTTTTTAAAAAAATTTTTTTGTTCTTTGTTCCTCCTTTAGGTTTTAAAGGGTTATTAACTGGAACAAATTATCGCGGCCCCAGGGGCAATTGGGAATGCTGAATCAAAAACAAATAAACAAAAAAAAGACAGGTTGATTTATCTTATTGATAAAAAATCAAGGGATGTGGTGTGGTCAGCTGCATTATATTATTTTCCCGGAAAGGAAATTTCCCAAAATGGCACCTTTTTTTTGAGAATTTCTTTAGGTTTTGGACTGGATATAGGTGAGATTTAAATTTCCCGGGAAAGTTACATATTTTTTCTAGAAATTTAAAGGAATATTTTCCCCGGTTAATCTACAGAATTTGATTCTTGTTTGTGGGAAAAAGGCAAAAGAAGGAGTCATTTGTCCCCGATAAACCCTTCTGTATTAAATTTCCCCTTTCAGGTGATTGTAGATTAAACCCGTGCAGATGTATCGGTTTTAGTTTTAGAATAGAAAAAATAAATGAAAAAGACCCCGTAATTTTTTCCCCTTTGTGTGGAATTTAAAAATTTTTTATCGGCTTTGACCTGCAGGATATTGGGGTTTCCCTTTTTGGGGGAGTGAATGCTGAAAATTGGGGAAAAAATTTATTTAAAAAATTTTGAGCTCAGGTTAAGTGATTATTTTGTTCTTTGGGTTTTCCCAAAAATTTGAAATTTTAAAACAAGGGGCTTTTGAACTTGGGGCTCAAAAAAAATTTGACGAGGGAAAGAAGTCTGTTCCAAAACTGACACTTAAGCTTATGAGGAGGAAAACCAAGAAAGTGGTATAAAAAAAATAAATTTTCATCATGTGGGGGTGTTTAAAGACAAAAACTCCCGTGTTTGAAACCCCCATTTCACCCGTTGTGTGACTGAAAATTTTGTTATAGGGAAACTTTTGGGGTTTTTTAAATGTAAAGCTTTCGATTTGGAAACATGGAAAAAATGCCCTTTTACGTGGGAAACCCAAAAGGTTTTTGGGCAAATTTTAAGTTCTAGTAATGTTGTAATGTTTAATGGGCAAACCCCCCTGAGATATGGGGACATCTTTTTCATTCTGTTCCTGAGAATTTTTCCCAAAAAGGGGAAAAACAGTCGCCCCTCAATCAGTGTTTTAAAAAGTGATTCAGGGGTCAAATGGTTTTAAAATGGCTGTCACATTTTTCTGTCAAATTTATTCTCCCTTTTATTTTAAAACCCCCCTTTTATGGGAGGAAATTTTTTTTGAGGGGAATTGGTCCTCTTGATCGGGGAGGAAAGGGTCAAAATGAGTTGTGGTTTAAAGGGAAGAGAAAGAAGGTTTTCCAAACACTTTTTTGTTTCAAAAACTCTAAAAAAATTTTTATCTTTATTTTGAATGACAATGCTCCTCTTTTTTTCCCGTCAAAAGACACAAAAATATATAAAGGAAAAAAAAAACCCCCGGTTTTCATTTTCTACACCCTCAGCTTCTGATTTCCCGATGTTGGCCAGAATTGGGTTATCAATATTCAAAACGTTGGCAAATTTTTGTTGATGGAATTTCCCCATTTCTTCATATTTGTTAAATCCAGAGAATGGGAAGGTATTTGCTTTTGTTTCCTTTGATCATGAACGGTGAATTTTTTCCCGTTTTCATATAAAAGCCACAGATGCGGGCCCCACCCCCCTCAGTCTAATTTTGAACCCCCAAAAATCTTCATTTAATGACTTTAATGATTTAAAGCTTTCCCCATTTTTCCATTTTTTTTTCCCAAATCTGACCTTTTTAAAAAATCCAAAGTTGGCGAACCGGGACCTTGTTTAAATAAAGGGGAGTGCAATTTGATTTTGGGTTCCGGATTCTTTTCTCTGTTGTTTTTTTTATTTCAAGGTTTTTTTAAAAGGGAAAAAACCATTTGTTTTTTTTACCCCAAACGGGAGAAATCAGTTTTTTTAAAAAAGGGCCAAAAATTTTTGGGGTAAATTTGTTTAGTACGATTAGTGGTAGTGGCTTGACCAAGGGAAAAACGTTTGACGGGGAAATGACACAAATTTAAGTTTCCTTTGTGGAAATTTTGGGGAAGAGATTAAAGTTTTTATACCCGGATTTAAAAAGGATGTTGATTTTAATTTTTTTGTTTCAAACTTTTTTTCACGGGGGGGTCCCCCGCCCCCCGTCGGGCTGGGGCACCCCCCTATGCTGTCACCCGTCGGGCTCCCGTGGGGCGGGCCCCCCGTGCCCGGGGGGGGCCCCGGGTTCTTCCCCTTTCCGTCCGCTCCTGGTCCTTCCGTTTTCCCGGGCCGGCCCGGAAATGGGCGTGGGCCCCCGCCTTTGGCGGCGGCGCCGGGGTCTCGGGGTTTTTAAAAAGGGCCCGTAAAGCCCCTTTTTTGGTTAAGGTGGCAGGGGACCCTTTTTAACCCCCTTCCCTTTTTGGGGCCCTTTGCCGGTTTTTTTAGTGCGTTTTTGCCTTAAGAGAAAGCTTCTTGTGCCCGGGTTTCTGGGGCTTCCGGTTTTTTTTCCGTACCCCTGCGCCCCTGTAACCTGACCACGAACCGTTGCCGCCTTTCCCGACCCCTTGCCTGTCCCCCACTTCGCCTACGTCTCCCGTTTTTGTTTCCACGCCTGCCTTGGCTGCCCCCCGCAAGAAAATCACCCCCGGGACGACCCGGGAGTTCTCCGCCGCAGCAAGTCCATCCCGCTTTGGGCGGGGGTCTTTTGGTGAAAACCGGGGTTTTAATTTGAAATAGTCCCCCGGTTCGGCTTTCCCATCGCTTGCGGGGGGTTTGGGCCCGCGGATCCACTTCCTGCCCCCGTTACAGTAAGTTCCGGGGGGGATTTTGGGTCCCCCCAAGGGGACCCCCTCCCGGCCCGGAAACTACGGCGTAGTGGTTTAGCAGTACATCAATTTGCCCCAACAAGCCCAGCTGGAAAAAAGTTTTCCGCCTTGATTGCGCAGTCCTGGGTTAAACAAAAGCCGCCGACACCCCCTCCCGTGGCGAGCCTCCGCCGCACCTGGGACTTCTCGGCGGGGGCCCAAACTTTCCCCACAAATTTTTAAAAAGGGGTCCAAACGTGGAAAGGGGATTTTTTACCCCGTGCTCGATGCTCGTTGGTTGATGGCCCGGGAAAATTTCCCCCTTTAACGCTTTTAAGGTGGCCTTGTGGGGCAGTCTGCTGTCCAATGGAAAGGGTCTAGCTTGGGGGCCCCCTCTCCCCGGGGACCGGGGCGTTTTTGGGGGGGAAGAAAAGGCCCACGGCTTTAATTTAAAAGTTCCGCAGGGTTTTGGAAAAAGGCCCGGAAAGGGCTTCCTCGGCAGAAAAGCTTCTTTAACCCTTTGCCAGGGGGGACTACTCTGTCGGCGACTACTCCCGTTGTTTTTGGACCTGGCGTCGGAGCTGGCCTGGAAAGACGCCCCCCTTTGTGAAAATTTTTAATAAGGGCCTGTCCGGGCCCGGGGTTTAAAGGGGCCCCTTTTTAGCCAGGGGAAATTTCCCCTCCTCTCTAAAACGAACTGGGCCACCTAGCCCCTCGGATCGATGTTCTTTCGCGGCAAGAGGAAACTTGCCAGGAAAGTGATCTCGCCCGGGCCACCCGTTTGGCCTCGGCCCGGCTCCGGGCTTCCAAAGACCACAGCGCCGCCTTCCTTCCTACCCGTGAAAACCCAGGGTGGGGGAAAGGGGAAATTTCCAAAAGGGGCTGTCCCCCCTCGGGGGGGAGAGAAGTTGTGCCTTTTCTGTGGCCCCCGGGTTTACCTTCCCCTTTTTTTGCCCGCTTCGCCCCTTTCGGCAGGGGAAAACGCCCCGCACCCGGTTTTTTGTCGGGGGCATCCCGGGTGGGAACAATTCCCTTTTCCCAGCCTTTTATGGAGGGGGTTAGGTTCTGGGGGGCCCGGAAACGCTTTTCGGGGGGGCCCGCCCTTTTTTGCTCTGGTTTCCCCCGGGCTGTATTAAAGCCCCCTGGTGTTCCCCGTATGGGTTCCCGGGGACCCCTTTTGAAAAAGCCCCTGGTTGATATCCTCCGTGAGTGGCGAGTACTTGTGAGGCCTTTTGGTACGTGACCAAGCGTTGGGCTCTCCACCCTGGGGGCCTTACACAAAGGGGAAGATCACTTCACGTCCTCCCCCGGTCATCTTCGCTATCCTCTTGGGGGTTTTCGTGGTTTCGCTCCCCTGCCCCGTCCCCGGGCCCGGAAAAACCCGGGAGATTTACGTGGGGCTCCGACTGCCAGAATCGCTGGTCTCTGTTTGCGGGGCCGGTCCCGGGCCCCATTTTCCCCCCCTTTGTTTTCGGTCCCCGCCGGTCTTCCCGCTGAATTTCGGGATACGGGGGCGTTTTTTCGGGGAAAAAACAGGCCCGAATCCCCTTTCCCCCTCATCGCCCCTATGGCTGTCCCTTGACCCCCTTCCTGGGAAACCCGTCCTCCCCGGGGTAGGGTTTTTTTCCCCTTGTCCAGACCCGAGACTCAGGCCATGTGGGTTTTTTCCGTGAGAACCCGCAAAAGGGCTTTATTCGCAAGTCCTCATCACCCCCGGGGGCCGGGTTTTTTTTTCGTAAGAAGAAGGATGGGGGCTCTCCGTCCTTGCATCGGGCTTTCCCGGGGGTGAACCCGGGTTAAACCCTAAAAAAAAACCCGGGACCCGTTGCCAAAAAAAATTTAAGGAAATCTTTTTCCGGTAAGGGAGCCGGGTTTTTTCCAATTTTGACCCGCGCGGGGATTTCAAAACTAAAAGGATCCGTGAGGGGGAAAGAGTGGAAAGGCGGGGTTCAATACCCCCGAGGCCATTTTGAATATGGTTTAATTTCCCCTTCGGTTGTGGGAAAGCCCCCCGCGGACTTTAAAGGGTTTGTAAACGCATCTTCAGGGACCTGGGTTTACCCGTGTTCTTGTGTTTCTGGACGGGGCATTCTGGTTTTCCCCCCCTGACCTCCGGGGGCCCAAACCCAACACGGTCGGGCCCGGGCCTGCATCGCCTTCGCAGCAACCGCCTGTCGCCCCCCTTAGGAAATGCGTGTTCCCCAATCCGTTTGCCTTTCCTCGGTTTTCTTTGTCTTGACCGAGGCCCCGGGAATGGAACCATAAGCTGTCTGCTATTTTGCAAAGGCCCACGAACCTGTTTGGGCTTCGAGCAAAAAACCCTTTTTTGGGTTTGCCAATTATTATCGGCATTTTTTTCCCCTTCTCTACCCCCTGGTGGTCCCAAATTTTGGCTTAACCCAAAAAGGGGGGCTAATCACAAATTTTTGGCCACCCGCGGCCCCAAAGGCCTTTCGGAAATTTTAAGTTGCCTTTTGGGTTCGCACCTATTCTGTTTTCCCCCTGATCCTGTGAAGCCTTTTCTCTGGAAGTGGTTTCCCCTTCGGTGGGGGCCGGGGCTGTCCTTAATCAAAGGGTCCCAAGGGGAAAAACCGTCCCCCTGCGGCTTTTCTTCCCAAAGGGCCTTCTGTCGGCAGAGAGGAACTATGCTTTGGGGTCCCAGAAAAAGCTGTATCAAGATGGCCCTGGGAAAAGTGGCGGCATCTTTGGAGGGGCTCGTCAAACCTTTGAGGTGTTAAAAAAATTTTCCCCCCAAAAACCTTCAGTTTCCCCCGTCGGGCCGCGCCTCAACCCCCGGCAAGCCGGGGGGTCTCTTTTTTTTTTTCCCCCTTTGCTTTCCGGGGTCCATTTTTGCCCAAAACCCCAAAAAAACATAGGGCAGTGCCCTTTTTCGCCATCCGACGTCACCCGGGAAAAGGAAACCGCGCCCCACCCCAAAACATACCTCCGGAAGGGCTGATCCCGCGCACCTGTCCTCCTTGGCAGATTCCTCCTGGCAGACCTACGTTTTGGCCCCTCGCTGGGCAAAGGGAAAAACCCGAAATTGGGGGCAATGCTCCTTGTTGGGAGGACTTTCCCCCGGGGGGCCCCTAGATCGTTCCAGTTGATCTCTCGGTTCTACTGGTGGCCGGATGGTTAAAAATTTTAAGGGGCTTTGTGGTGCCTGTGCTTCTTTTTGCCCGGAATAAGGTGCCCCGCCCGGCCCCCCTGGGGTTAAATCCCACCCCCCGCCTACGCCCCGTTTCCCCTGGTCCCAAAGTGGCGTGGTTTTTATCACCGACTTCCTTCCTCCTGGGGGAACAACCCTTTTTGGGTCAAATTTTTGGGTAGGTTTTCGAAGATGTCGCATTTTTGTTCCCCCTGCCGGGGTTTCCTTCCGCACCTCGTTTTTGCCTCCCTGTTCTTTAGCCCATCTTTTCCCCAAAGCACGGCCTGCCCAGGGACATGTTCCCGATCTTGGGGGGGGGAGTTCGTTTTCCAAGTTTGTGGGGGCACTTCTTCCCGGTTTTTTTTTCGGGGGGAAGTTAGACTTCTCTTGTTTACCACCCGCCAAACTAACGGGCCCGGGAGAGAGAGGGCAACCAGATTTGGGCGTTACTTTCGGCCCCTTTGTTTTTGCCCCCCCGGATGGCTGGTCCGACCTCCCACCCGGGCCGAATTTTATTTTTTCCCAATTTTTAATTTGGGTTCGGGTCCTCAGGCCCCGTCCCCCTTTTTTTATTGTATTTTGGTCGGATCCCCCCCTCCTCTCCCTACCCCCCCCTTTCCTGGGGGTTTTCCCCCTGTGGATGCCCTTTGGTCCAAAGACCTATCTGGATCTGGGAGCGCTTTCCGTCCCTTGGGTGCTGCCCCGATGAAAAGGGCCAGGCGGACAGAAAGAGGAGACCAGTCCAAATTTAAAACCCCGGAGCAATTGGCTGTCCCCCAAAAAATTTTTCGGCTTAAAAAAACCCCGTTACAAAAATTGGCCCGCGCTTCCCAGGGGGCCCCCTTTTTAAAACCTGGCCCTAAAAAAACCCGTGGCGTTAAGTTCCCACTCCCCCCCAAATATTTCGGATCCCCCTAAATTTTTCTGGGATCCCCCCTGAAGCCCCTTGTGTTAACCGCCCCTTTTCCAGAAAAGTTGGTTCCCCCCCTTTTGGTCCGTAGCCCCCAACATATTTGGGTAAAGAGATCTTTGGTATGGGTCAGTTAGGGGGGGAAAGACTTTTTTGGTTTTGGGTTGGGAGGGATTCGGTCCGGAGGAGAGTTTTGGGGCCCCAGGAGAACATCCTGGACCGCGGTCCGGCTTGACCTTTTCCGAACCCGAAAGGGGGAGGGGGCCCAAGGGGGGGGGGGGACTGTCACGGGTGGTTTCCCCAGCCCCCCGTCCGGGCTGCGGGGAAAACCCCGTGCTGTCAAACCCCTCGGGCTCCCCTGGCGCCCCCGTTTCCAAAAGGGGGGGGGGTTGGTTCTCCCCTTTCCTGTCCGCGCTCCCGAGTCCCTTCCCCTTCTCCCCGACCGGCCCGGGGTGCGCGTGCCCCGCCCTTTGGCGCGGCGCGCCGGCTCCGGGGTTTTTTTGGGCCCGTTTGCCCTTTTTTGGTTTTAAAGGGTGGCAGGTGACCCCCATTTAACCCCCTTCCTTCCGGGGTCCAATTTTCCCGGTCTTTTGTGCGTTACTTTCCTTTAGAGAAAAATTTTTTTGTGGGCCCCGTTGTCTGACTTTCCCGGGACATACCTCTGCGCCCCCGTAAACCTGAACCCCCCCAAACCCCGTTGCCGCCTGCCCCCCCTCCTCTTGCTGTCCCCGCTTGCCTTTGTCTAACGATTTTTGTACCACGCCTTTCCTTGGCTGCCACCGCAAGCAAGTCCCCGCCGTGGGGGCGATTTTTGGTAGTTTTTCCCCCGCGCAAGTACCCCGCTTTTCGGCGGGTTGGTGGGAAAACCGGGGGTTTTATTTGCTCCGGCCCCCTGGGACGGCTTTCTCCATCGCCTTTTGGGGGGGCCGCGGTTCCCCCACCTGCCTCCGTTTTAACATTTTTTTGGTTGTTGTTCTGTGTTTTAGCGGGTTTTTTCTTTTCTTTAAATTTTCTTCATGGGTTTTCGTTTTTTTTAAAATTTGTTCCCAATGGGTTTGGGGGGGGGGTTTTTTTTTCCAACGCAATAAAAGGGGTTTTGGCCCAAAACCCTTTCACCCGAATTTCTTTTTTGTTTTTACTCCAAGTAGTTTCAAGCAGCGGGAAAAAAAGAAAAAGCATACGAAAAAAACTCTTGGAATTTTTTTTTTCAAAGGTTTAAAGGGCTGGGAAAAAATTTTTATTTTTTTTTATCAATTTTTTTAAAAGGGTAAAATTGGGCTTAAGCAAAACAAAATTTTTTAAAAAAGGAAGAATTGGGATGTAGTAATGCCCGATGGCGCTTTGATTGGGCCCTTAAGGGATTAGGAAATTTATTTTTGTCTTTTTTTAAATTTTTGCATAGAAAAAACTAAAAAAGTTTCTGCTTTTCCTTTTGGGGGGGGGGGGAAAAAAGCCTTTTTTATGAGTGCTACTACTAAAGTGCATATTTGTTTAACCCCAAGGCAGTTTAACATTAAAAAATGTTTTATTTTAAGGGGCCGGGTTACTGTGGGCCCTTTTCCCCATTGGTTTTTACTCTTGAAATACAAATGAAACAACTCTAATATTTCCCATTGTCCTACAACTAAGTACATATTTTTCTTCAATTATCATTTTACCAAATAACATAAAAATGTTTTTATCAATTATTAATGAAAAGCCTATTTTTCATATCGATTTAGCAATATTTTAGCTTTTTTTATTTTATGTTTTATGTATCAGGATATAGAGGGAAACCCTAATTACGTAGCGGGGAAAAAATTAGGAAAAAATGATAAAGTTTATTGAATTTTTTCTTTGTAATGGGAAACACGGCTCTTGGAAAGCAGCTTTTTTTTTACCCCCGGGAATTTTTTACAGTTTTAATAATTTTATTTTTAAAAATTTTTTTACTATTTTAAAAAAATATGTTTTAAACAAATTAAAGTTAAAAGTAAGGGTTTAAAAAACTTGTCATCTGGTCAATTTATTTTTGAAATAGCTTATTTTATGTAAACCTTGTTATGGAAAGGTCATCTGATGGAAAGAGCAATAAATCTGCTCCAGCAGTTTAGTGGTTTTGTAAGACAAACAAGTGCAAAAAATTTTGTTTTAAAAACAAAAAGCCAAAAAAAAGCAAAAAAACTTTTAAGCAATGTTAAAATTTTGCATTGGATTTGGGGTAAAAAAGGCTTTAAATTTAGAGTTTTGGAAATTTTTTCAATTTTTTTGAAAAAATCATTTATGGGGTTTATTAAATTGATGTGTGGTTTTTGCCTTGCATTGATAGGGATATTTGGGCATATTTTTGGAATTAAAAAATGGCATGGCCCGGTGCAAGTTTTTTGCCCTATGAATGTTATACAGAATTTTTATTGGTTCTATACAGTTTTTTGGGGGGCAGGTTTTGCCAAAAATGGCCCCAGCCCCCCTTTATAGTTTTAGTTTAGGAAACCCAAAAATATGAAAACTTTTAGGCTAAAAACTCACATGTTGCCCCTTGCAATCAATCAGAGCGCCCCTTAATTTTTTCCGAGCACTTTATGAATTTTAAAGGGGGCCCTTTATTTGGTTTTCTTTGGGCAACAAAGTGGGAAATTTTTTACATACACAGTTTTTTACTTGTGGTCCTTAAAGTTTACTTACTTTTTCTTTTTTAAAATTTAATTTGCTTGATCCTTTTGGTTTAAACCAAAATTTTTTTTTCAATTTTGGGTTTCAAAACCATCATGTAGAAAACTTTAACTTGACAGTTTCAATGGGACCTGATGTATTAAGTATCAGTTTAAAGTTTGGTGTGCCATGGTCAGTAACACATTTGGGGAAATCTTTTAAATTTTTTTCCTTGCCATTTTTTTGTCGTATATTGGCCCGGGTTTTAATCGGAAAAGAAACAAAAACAAAAAGCCAAAACTTAGCGCAAAAGTGCTTTATGACACATTTTTTAAAGTGCCCAAATTTTTGTTTTTTACAGCAAAAAGTTTGGCGCTTTAAAAACCCTTTTATTCTTACTATTCTTTTTTCACTTTCCCCTATAAACTATTTTGAAATGGGTGTCGGCATCAAGTTGCAAAAATGACTTTCAAAATTTTTTGATGGGGTTTCCCTTATGGTAATTTTATGTCTAAATATATCTGTATTTAACCAGTTTTTTAAAACCCTTTTTTCCCCTTTTTTTGAACAGGGAAAAATTTGAAAGATACAAATGTTTTCCTCACTTGGTAAAAAAGTTGTGGGTGTCTTATACTCTTTTACATATTTTGTTTATTGCAAAAAAAGTTTTTCTTAAAAAAACTTTTTAAATATTTTTCCCCTTAAAAAAATTTTGGGCATTCTTAAGTGATATACATGGTGGCTTAAGATTTTTATTTATTTATAGTTTGCTTTACACATTTTGCATTCAATAAGGTCACAACAGGCCTTTCTAGGAGGCATTTTATCATTACAGTATTTTTTTTAAATTCTGATTTCCCCTGTAATTGGGGGGAGGGCCATTTAAAAACAGAACAGGTTTGGGAAAGCATTCATTGCAGTAAAAAATCTTGGTCTAGTTAAAAACCCGCAGTCCAGCAGCAAAAATTTTGATCAAAAAGATTGTTGGGGCAGAAGGCAAAAGGGTTTATAACCCTTTTTTGTGAAGCTGCAGCCTCAAAAAATGTTTAAAAAATTTAAAAGGGAGTTTTTTAAGTGAACCGGGCCCAAAAATTTTTTTTCTTTTAGCAGGCTACAAGGGTTTAAATTTTTTTTTTATTTTGTTGTCCAAATTTAAAGGTATGGCAAAATATAAAAAAGGTAGCCCTTTTTTAAAAAGAAATTTTTTTTTAAAAAATTATTGTTTTTTTTAAAAATATATTTTCATAATATTATTTAATAAAATTACATTTATTTTTCATATTTACCAAATTTCCTTCTTATTACAACTTATCAGCTTGAAAATAAGCTGTTATATTTTTGTCAGATCTATTTTTCTCATGTCTATAAAACTTTTTTAAACTAATAAAATTATAAACTTTTATTAAAGGGCATTGTGGAAATATAAAAAGGGTTTAAAATTTTCCTTTTCATTTCCTTACATTTAAATCAACAGATAATGTATTTTTTTATGTTTCTATAAATGTTGCTATACAATTTTATTTATATTAACTATATACTGAACCTTCTTTGTTTATTAAATGTGGAAAAATAAAATACAAAACCAATTTTGAATCCTAAGCCCAGCCCCAAACACAGAAAAGCTGAAAAATGACCCTGCAAAAAACCAAAAAAAAATTAGTTACTTATTTTTTCCAGGGGGTTTAAAGGGAGGGGATTGGAATATTTTAAGATAGTAATATTTTAAAACAACAAAATGTTAAAAGTTTTTTCCCCAAAACCTTTTTTTTAAAAATAACAAAACCCCATTTTCTGAAAAAAACCAAACATTTAAATTTTTTTGAAAATCAGAACATAAAAGGGGAAAAAAGAAAAGTTTTTTATTTAAAAAAACCTATAAATTAATTTTACAAAAGGGTTCATAAAAATTTAAATTTTAAGTAAAAAATTTCAAACCGGGGAAATTTTTTAAATCTGGATTTTACTGTAAAGTTTAAAATAGGATAAAATAATACTTGGAAGCTAAGGTTTAAAGAAGGTCTCCACTTTTTATTTTGTGTATGATCCATTGAAGCATACAATTTTTGAAAAGGGAAACAACTGAGTATTTTTTTTTTTTTATATAAAGCTTTTCTAAATTTAAAAAGATAAACCCTATAAATTTAAAAAATGCCTATTTTTCTCCCTTTCAATCCCTAAGCAACTTGTTTTGAGTCAGTTTGGTAAAAGAAACAGCAAGTAAAATTTCCCATACTTACAAAAATATCATATTAATACAAAAAAAAATTATTTTGATGAAAAAATAAAAAGCACGCAATACAACTATTCAGCCATTAAACAATAATATTATACCAAAATTAAAATAATGTATTCTAAATCCCCAAAACCTCCCTTTAAAACCCCACATATCATACATTTCCAGTGCAAAATTGCCAATGTGCAAATAAAACCCGCGGGTTTCAAAAGAAAAATAAAAAATAATTATTATTATTATTTCTTAATATTAAATGGGTTCATTTTAGAGTTCATTATGGTCTAGGACGTAGGAATAAAGAACAATGTTTTTAACTGTCTAGCAAGTCTTAACAGTCCTAAGAAGCTATAAGTAGTTTTCTAACTAGAAAGATCACCCGTCAACATGTGTGGTTAAATGAAGACTTTCCAAATACATTGCTCTTTAGCTATTACCCTATTCAGGAGATAAGAGAGACTGTATTTGCTATGAGTGCACACAGGTTTCTCTATTTACTGTCCTGCTCTCCCTTCCTGATTAGAGCAGGGAGTAATGTCACCAGGAGGCATGGAAGCTTGAGAACAGAGTGTGTTATCTCTAACAAACAAAGAAGATAAATTATTTTTAATTGCTTACTTTGAGCTCTATACCCTTCTGCACTATAGATTAAATCTCCTGCAATCATGTCACTGCAATTTGAAGAGCTGGGAATACAGAGCTGAAATGCTAATCACTGCTATAGAACCATCTACAGTCTGAACAGGAATTGCAAGGAAGTGTGAATCTCTTGCTGCCTATAGCTCAATGAAAAGACGCTTTTGACAATGTCAGATTAAAAACATATTTCTGTCATTTTTTTTTTTGCATTAATCACACACAGAAGACCATGAGCTGCTGTAGTTTTATGTCTGTACAGTTCTCTCTTTTGTTGGACAAAGATGTAATTGCAAATCAGTACTCTTTATGACTGTTGGAACTGACAGTGAGGTACAAAACCTTTGGCTCTATTATGGTTGCTTCTAAAGGTCTAATTATTGTGGCCCTTTAGAAAACAGTAGTCCTGGAGAATATCCAAGTTTGCCTTCTCCTAATACTAACGTTTGTGATAAGCAATGTTATTTCTTCTCAAAAAACCTAAGTATATCATATCTTTACTCAGTTTTCTCTCCACTTCCCCCACATGTCTTTTAGGACCATTAAGAGGCAAAATAAAGACCCCCCATGACAACAGTGGCAACTTGTAACCTCATTGGGTAGCTTTATCAAGTATCATATTACAAAAGAACATATATAGTGTCTTGCATTTATAAGGTTCTCATTCACTAAATGAATTAACTTAAGGTTATCAGTGCATTTTATTTTCAAAAGTATGCAATCAATGTGACTTTATTAATGGAAGAGAACTAAACTATGATTTATGAATGTTTTATTGACTATAAGCAACTACATGTCACTAGGCCTAAGCATGTATGAACTAATTAATCTACAAATTAAAAATAGAGAATCTTACAAGTTGTGGATTGTCATTAATTATAAGTCATTTAAATAATAAATCATTATAGAAGAACATTTTTATTCCTTTTTCTACAAAATAACATGCAAAAAAGAGACACTTTTATGTGGCAAAAGGAAACAAAAGACCTGAACACATCTAACATTTCCAGTCAGAACAATTTGCATTATTACCAGAAGACACTAGATGGCAATGCACACCAACTTATAGCATGCCATTTGTGTATATTTCTAAAATAACCATAGACGGAAGATCTTGCAGCAGGATATTCGGCCATGATAAAAAAAAGTCTCTCCTTGTGGATTTTTGTTCTGACTAATTGCCTTATTTACTGGAGAAATTCATTTTTATTACTACAAGAAATGCTGAATCAAAGAACAGGTTATCTACTAAGGGACAGGTTGGTTTATTTCTTATTGCTGCAAATCTGTTGGGATGTGGTCCTGAGCCAGCTGCATTATATCTTTCCCGGGGGAAAACCAAGCAGGGGACCTTTTTTGGGGAAAAATTTTTGCTAGGATCGGGGGACTGGATTATAGGTGAGTTTAAAATTTCCAGAATTTTCATATTGTCTCTTTTAGTTTGAGAGGGAATTTTTCCCCAAGGTTAATCTCCCGAATGGAATTTTGTTTGTAAAAGGGAACAAAAGACAGAAGTCATTATGTCCAGATACCCCCCTTCTGTATTATTCCTCTGCGGGGTTGATTGTAGATAAGGGCCTGTCCCGAGTTTTTTTTTTAGATGTAAATAGAAGAATTTAAAAGACAATAGGAACCCAAAAAATTTTAAACTAGTGTGACTAACCTAAATTTATATCAGAGCTTAGACCGGAGGATCCGGTTTTTTCCCCTAAAGGGGGGCTGATTTATCCAGATCGGGAACAAATTCTATTACAAATTAGGAGGGTCAGTGCAATGATTAAATTTTTCTTTAGGGTTTTCAAAAAAATAAAGAATGAAAACAGATCATTAGAAAAATTTGGGGATTTAAAAAACTCTTGATTTGAGAAAAAAGGGAGTCCCTTTTACAATCTGACACTTTCAGTTTTGATGGGGGGAAAAAACCAAAACTGGGTGGTTTTTAAAACATATTGTCATCACTGTGGGGAAAATTTTTAAAGACAAAGCTCCTGCTTTTTGATCGGGGCCCTTTTTACCCGTGTATTTTGACTGAAAATGTGTTTTAAAAACCTTAGTGGGTTTTGGCCCGAATTTCCACAGATTTGGGGTCATGGAAAGAAAGGTGAAATTTTATATAAAATTTTTTCAAAAAATGGAAATGGAAAAAGTGAGAAGAATTTTCAGTCCAGAAAAACAAAAAAGGGGAAATTAGAGTAAAAAAGGTGAAATTTTATTTTGAAACAACTAAAATGTATGAAATTCGCATTGAAGCTACTGATCATGGAAATCACCCCAAAAGGTTGGACATTGGAAAAATTTATGCTGGTTTTTTAGATTTTAAAGAAAAACCCCCCCTGAGATGATGGGGGACATCATTTTCAGTTTTTCCCGTTTCCCGAGGGGAAATTTACCAAAAGGAACAAAAGTTTGGGCCCTCATCATTTTTCGCGACAGAGAATTTAGGGTTCCCAAAAGGGGAAAAATGACTTAATTTAAACTGCTAATGATTCACCTTTTAAAATTAAACCCCCAAAAATTTTTGGGAGATTTTTTTATGCGTAAAATGGTCCACCAAAATCCCGGGGGAAAAAAAGGGTCATTAAAAAGTTGTGGGGAAAAAGCAACGATGAAAGGGTTTTCCCCCTCAATGGGCCTTTTCAAAAACTCTAAAAAATTTATATCATGGGTGTTTAATTACAATTTTCCCCATTTTTTGGGAGTCAATAGACACAATCTTTTTCAAAGAAAAAAAATCCCCAGGGGCTCAAGTCAATTTCAACCCCAGCTTCCCGATCCGATTTTGGCCAAAAATTCCCTTCTTTACATAAATCAATTTGTTGACATTTGTTGGGGGAAAAAACCCCAATCTTCATATAAAATTTTTAATTCCCGAGAATGGGAAGGGATTTTTCTTTAGTTTCCTTTGATCATGAGCAGGGGACAATTTTTCCCGTGTCAAATAAAAGCCCCAGATGCCGGGGCCCACCCCCCCGTCAAATCTGACCCTAAATATCTTCATCAATGACATCAATGATAATGCTCCCACATTTTCTCCATTTCACTCAACTCTGACCATAAAAACTTCAAAGTTGGCACAACCAGGACATCTTGTAACTAAAGTGAGTGCAATAGATTTGGATTCCGGATACAATGCTCTGATGTCTTATCATTTCAAGGATGTGGCGGTTAAAGCACCATTTGTTATTTCACACCAAACTGGAGAAATCAGTTTAAAACGTCAAATTATGGAGTCAGATAGTGATGAGTACAGATTAGTGGTAGTGGCTCAGGACCAAGGAGAACCAGTCATGACGGCACTGACACAAGTTTATGTTTCCTTTGTGGAATCTGATGAGGAGAAGATGTTTGATCACCGGGATTACAAAAAAGATGTGGAAGAATTTTCTGATACAAACATTTATTTGGTTGTAGCCATCTGTGTTATATCAAGTATATTTCTAATTACTTTAATTGTCTTCACTGTTTTGAGATGGCAAAAATACAGAGATGAGGTCAATGATATGAAGGAAAATTACAAAATCTGTTCCAACACTGGAGGTAGCTGGATGTATTCTCAACACACGCAATATAGAGTATGTGCCAACCCAATGCAACCCAAGAATGACTTAATTGTTTTTACTCCAAGTAGTTCTCAAGCAGCAGGGAATGAAGAAAATGCATCTCAACATCACCTCATAGACAATTCTTTATACCAGGTAAGGTAGCATGGAATAGTATTTTTATCAATAAGTTATAGATAATATATTTAGTCTGGAATAAGTAGTGGTATGCTTAACAAGTGAAAAGTTAAGTGCCGTAATGCCCAATGGGGAGCTCCAGTGTGTGCACATGGCCTATATGATCCTGATATGCACGTAGGATGAAAAATCCAAATACTGCTGCATTTCCAAGAAAAAGGATCTAATATGAATGCTCCTGTATGCTAAGAATTTTGCTTAACTTAAAAGAAGAGTTTTGTTACCTTTCTTCAATGTGTAACTTTATTGTTGACATTCATATGTTTTTTCATTTATCTTCAGATAAGCTGGGTGAAAAATTAATATGTTTTGTGCCTACCCCATAGCCTACTCTTTATAAATATAATGTGTAGCCTTTGAATAGGGTAAAGGTCCACATTCAAAAGTGTTATGTCTGCCGCAGATTTTGCCAAGTTTAGGTGTTTGACTATCCATACATATTTAGAACAGGGCTATGACAGTTTTTTTTGGCTCAAAGCATGGCAGAAACTTGGTGCATCCACGTTCATACATGTCACCCTAAGGGTTTAGGCCTAAAACTCACTTTTTTGCCTATAGGTTACTATGGGCAAAAGAGTGAGCTTTAGACCTAAACAGTTTCATACATGTGGCCCTAAGTGTTCAGATTTTTTTGAACATTTTTAATTACTTTATTTAACTTTATAAAAGAGAAACATTTATTATTGATTTATTTAATATTTATTATTACATTTATGTCCTTTCATTTTATATAGTTTGATAATTATCATAAATTATTTTTTATTATTTTACTAGTATAAATTGAGAAATAAGGGATATTTTTTGCCCTAATGACTAATCTAGTACTAGTTTGAATGCTCAGGCTCAGTCAGATCACATTTAAATTGTCTGGCTGTTTAAGCATTCAAGCGCCTTGTTTTGCCATCCCACATTCAGAAATGTGTCTAATTTTACAAATGTGGTGTGACACACCTCCAGAACGCCCCCAGAACACCACCACATCTTTGGCACATTACAAAGTGTTGGCTTTGTCGCACAGTGCGCCAAACATGTTTATTCAACGCACCATACATCGGCAAATTAGGCAGACAACTGACTTTTGGCACATTTAACGCCAGAACATTAAAACTCATACGTGTTGCCCTTTGTGTCTATTTATTAAACTGAACATGTAGTGATTATGTATTTGGGATCTTTTGTGACCATTATGTAGTAATACCACCTAAAATTGGATATAACTTTTATACTATATATTGCTGCTGTCTTATTCTAAAAGTGTATTTTTATCCTCCAATTATGTTTTTTTAGATTTTGTTAAAAGTAAACATGACATTTTTTTTGGTATCTTTTGTTGCCAGTAATTGTTTTAATAACTGAATAAGGAAAAACTTATAAGACTAATTCATAAGAGAGTCTAAGGGATACATGTATGAAGAAAGGCGCTTTAAAGTGAATTGTCGAGTCTCGTTTTCAGTGTATAATGCGCCTGAATGTACGAAAGTGGTTTTTGTGTGATTATAAATGACGCGCCTCACCTATGTGTTAGGCGCATTACAAAACTTGCTTAGTGACAAACAAAATTCAATGTAAGAAAAACTGATAGAATTATTTCAAAGTTTTAGTTACCTTTTGTTGGAATGAATTGGTTTATGTCTGTTGTACTTGACATACATTACTGATTAGTCTCAAGCAATTACATTTGGAAATATTGAACAAGAGGAGTATTAAATGCTTAGGAATCAAAATGTCTAGTAACCTCAGGAAATATATTTTGTTATATTGGTTCCATTTATTTAGAAAGTTATAGCAACATTAGAAAGATGGAAACATTTATAAACTAATAACTGATAAAGCTGAAGTTAAGATCCTTATTACTCCACAAATTATCACATACTATATGTTATCAACCAAACCTGTAGAGTTAGTCAAGACAATCTTACAATAATTATTAACATTAATGATCTATTACTATTGATAATGAATTCTAATAGGAAAGAAACAGATTAACAGATAGTGATGTTAAAAACAACATATTTTACTTTAGTTGATTAAAATATCAAGATCATTTTTGACACAACTTTACACTTACATTAATGGAAATTAGAACTTATGAGAAAAAAAGATGATTTTATTTAAAAAGCTATACATTTACAGAAGGCAAAAAATAATAAATATAGTAATAAGCCAATGGGAATTTCATGTAGGTACTACTTTATGATGTAAATAGGTTAAGATGATAGTCAGCAGCTAAAGTTTAATTTGCTTGTCAAATTTCTGTATGGTATATGTAGTGCTCAGGATGTTGTAAATACATAGGGTGTAAGGAGAACTTTTTTTTTTTATTGTAAAAATAAGTATAAATTTTGACAAACTACAGAATATATTTGCAGTCTGAAAAACATTTAGGGAAACACATATGAAGGAAGGTGCATTGAAGTAAATTGTCAAATCTCATTTTCAGTGTATAATGCACCTGATGTATGAAAGTGGTTTTTGTATGTTCATAAATGGTGTGTAAAGTTTGAAGCGCCTGGCCTATGTGTTAGGCGCATTACGGATCTTAGGCACATAAGTAATGTGCCTAATATGTATTATGGTTATAAACAGGCTAGAAATAAAAGAAGTCATTAGAATAGCATGTCAGTAAATAGAAACTATGGTACTGATCCTGCTTGGAGGACCACATGTCCCAGCAATACTTGTGCTATGCTGGCTCTTGCTGTATGCAGAATAAAGGGTGAGAGCAGCAAAAATAAAGTTAAAATTTAATGCAGTAAAAAATTTTAATATAAAAATCTGAACAACATAATCAATGGGTTTTTTATGTAAAATTTGTTTTAGATTCTATTAATTTTAAATACATTTTATAGGAGATATTTTTATATTTTTAAGATATATATTTTATATTATTTATATGATCATATTTTTCATTAAATGTAAATAATAAAATTTTATACAGTTTCATAACTATAATTAATTACTTTTTATTATTGTACTGGTGTAAGTTGAGAAATATTGGAAATTTTTGCCCTTTACAGCAAATCTATCTCCACTTCGACTCCTCGGGCTCAGGCAGACCATATTGAGATAGGTCTGCCTGTCGGAGCAGTAATGCGCCTAGTTTTGCTGAACCACATTCATAGATGTGTCTAATATTACAAGTGTGGTGTAACACGCCCCCAGAACGCCCCCAAAACGCAACTTCGTGTTAGACGCATTAGAAAGTGTAGAGTCTTACGAACAATGCGCCAAACACGTTCATTAGGTGCATTAGACATTGTAGACTGCTCAGTTAGGTGCATTGTACACCAGACTACCACTAGGGGTTATACCACACCTGCTTGTTAATCTAGACTATATAAGGAGTGTTAGTTTGTTCACTAGCTATGCTATGAGTAAAGGTCCTTTGTGTTAGACGCATTGTTTGTAAGACTCAACAATTTTTAATGCACCTAACATGAGGGGGGCGTTTCGGGGCCGTGTCACACCACACTCGTATTATTAGACACATATATGAATGTGGTTCGGCAAAACTAGGCGCATTACTGCTTGAACAGGCAGACCTATTTCAATGTGGTCTGCCAGAGCCAGAGGAGTCAAAGTGGAGCTAGATTTGCTGTTAGGAAAAAAAATGCCCTATATTTCTCAACTTACACCAGTACAATAATAAAAAGTAATGTATGATTATAATTAAACTATATAAAATGTGATTATTTAAATTTAATAAAAAAAATTATCATATAAAATTAATATAAAAATATATAATATCACAAAAATATCTCCTATAAAATGCATTTAAATTTAATAGAATCTAAAACTAGTTTTACATTAAATAACCCAGTGATATTGTTCAGATTTTACAATTTTTTTTTTTTTACTACATTAAATTTGAAATTTATTTTTGCTGATCTCACCCTTTATTCTACATACAGCAAGAGCCAGCACACCACAGGACCATAGTTTCTATTCACTGACATGCTATTCTAATGACTTTTCTTTCCACCTATCTATAGCTTTTATACATGTTAGGCGCATTACTAATGCACACAGGCAAGGCACGTTGAAAGTTAGACTCCATTTATAATCACACAAAAAACACTTTTTATACATTCAGACACATTATACACTGAAAACGAGAATCAGAAATTCACTTCGAAGTGCCTTTCTTCATACATGTCTCCCTAAATTCCTATGTCTACCTTTTATGTTAAGCAAGCCTGTTTTGCAGAAAATTGGATCAAGTATAAAAGGGTCTATTTGTTTGCCATTTTAGGACAGTTTACCTCACTATATTATATATTATACACAAAAATAATGGCACACAATAAAAAAAATAAATAATCATATAACAATTCAGTTTTCAAACAATAACATATGATACAATGCTTGAATAATGTCTTCTACAGTATGTAATACTGCTATATCATTCCGACACAATACTATCAAACATTTCCAGCACAATATTGCCATTGGATGATCAAATAAAACTGCAATTCAGTGTTCTAATAGTACTATTATTTGAATCCTTAAAATTTAAAAGGCTAATTAAAAAGTCCCTGGTAGTCTTGGACAATCGATGAAGATTCTTTTTATTCAACTGTCTAGGCTGCAACCATTCTTACTGCTTTAAAGGGTTTTCTCACTACAAAGTTAGCTTTCAACATGAATGGGCAGTTAAATTAAGACTTTTTCGAAATACATTGGTCAATAGATCTTACTTTAGTCATGAGATATGAGACATTTTATGTGCTCTAAGTGCACAGAGGTTTTTATGGTAACCTGTCTTACCAGACCATAATCCTGTTATCTGATTGGAGGAGAGAGCTTAGAGCAGGGAGTGTCATCACTCCATGGACAGACCAAGCTCATTTCCTCACTCTGGAGTTAAACGTATTATCACTAACAAGATTACAGATAAAGCCATTGTTTTCAGTCCTCACAGCACATGTACCTTGTGTTTACTGAAGAGAGATAACATCTCTGCACTTGTGTAATGGCTCAGCTAGAATCTGAAAATGCTAATCACTGATAAAGAACCACCCACAGCCTGAGAAGATAGAGTGAGTGTAAAATGATTGTGACTCAGTGAAACAGCATGCTGAGAAAATCCCTTTAAGAAGATCAACAGTGTCAGATTATCGAAAAAATAATCCTGTTAATTTTTTTCTCTGTATTGATTACATGTAAAAATGAATATACAGCAATAATTTTATGTCTACCCAATTCTCTCTATTGTTGGACAAAGATTGAATTACAAATGATTACTCATAACGACTGCTGTAACTGACAGTGAAGTACAATACCTTTAGCTCTACAATAGTTGCTCCAAAAAGGTCTAGTTCTCGTGGCCCCTTAAAAAACAGGAGCTCTAAATAATATCCCATATTTCCCTCTATTTATACTAGCAATGGTGATAAGCAAGGAAATATCTCATCTGGGAACCTATATATCTTGTTTGCATGGATCCATTTTGGTGAAATTTTTTCTTATCCCTTTGTGCTATTTGATATTGCAACACTTGTGACTATGTTTTTGTGCATTTTCTCTTGTTCAATAATATAAAATAACTTAATATTAACTTTGTATTTGTATTTTAAAAGTATACATTGACCAATGTGACATCAATAATGTGACGTCCAAAACCATTTTAAAGAAAATTATGTCAGGACACGCTGACATTGTGGCAAAAAAAAAAGCAAACACAAAAACATATCAGCAGTACTGTACAAACGTCCAAGACATTCAAAGAATGAATAAATAAACCATTTCAAAATGCATTTCTGTTACTTTTCTGTTACATGAGGTTGTTATAGAATCTCTTGTTACAGTATTTAGAGAGGAATTAGAATGTTTGTACACCAGAGAGACCAAAATATCAATGAAAGCAGTGTTTTTAATCTCCATTAGTAACAAACAAAATTTATTGAAAGAAAAGCTGGTAGAATTTTTTCAAAGTTTTAGTTACCTTTTGTTGGAACTATTTGGTATAAGTATTTTCTTTTTGATATACATCACTAATTAGTAGTCTCAAAAAATTACATGGAAATATTGAATATGAGGAGTATTAAATGCATAGAAATCATCATTTCTAGTAACCTCAGGAAATATGTTTTGTTAAATTGGTTCCATTTATTTAGAAAGTTATAGCAACATTAGAAATATGGAAACATTTGTAAACTAATAACTGATAAAGCTCAAAAAACCTATATAGATTGCCAAGACATTCTTATAATAACAATTAACAATAATGAGCTATTTCTAGTAGAAAAAAACGGAATAACTCACCTATGTTCAAACTGCATTTTCTATTTAACAATAACTTAAGGTGGTAGGAAAAATAATAGCCTATTTGTTGGAATAACAATAATAATAATAATAATTTTTGTAGAGAGATTTTTTTTTTCTCTGTAATGGTACATTTAGTTTTGATGATATCTAAAGGGAAATGTATGACACACATAATTTTAATTTTAAAAAGCTTAAAGGGGATTTGCCAGGAAGCAAGTTACTTACCTCCTTATCAGCACAGGGAGAATGTAAACAAATCATACTGAGTCATAAAAGCTGCAGGGCTGAGAGGGAGGGGGTGAGCAAGGAGTGAAGAATAAGGCAGCGTTTTAAAACTTAACTAAAATAATGACATTGCAACAGTGCAGACACAGCAGACACAGACACAGGCTCATACACTGCACATTTCTCCCCAGCCCCTTGAAGCTCATTCATTTTCCCTGTCATCAGATAAGAAGTGTTTCATGCAAGCGCGGCCTGTCAGCTCCTCTGGTTGTGTCTAATGAAAGCTTTCAGGTAACTAAGGGGGATTGAGAAATGCTGTAGCTCTCACAGGCTTCACTTCTGGTAATCACATATATTTAGAAAATTGATTAAATACCCATTTTGGAGGATCCCACTTCAACACTACATCGTGGCAAAACCCCTTTAAGAATAATGTGTTGATTTTGATATATCTCTTTTAAAGGTAGTTATTTATTTTTATTTGTAAAAAAACTGCCCTGAGATTGCCCTACTTGAGCACACAAACATTTTTGATCAAAACTTGAAGGGGCCCAAACACTGCCCACCTTAACATTGGTGGATGGGCTCTTACAGTTTTGATAAAAAATTAGCGCTAAGAACCTCAAATTTTCATGTATTCAAAAAGTAGAAGATACATTTTTAGATAGTTTATACTTTCATTGTTCGATTGCCTCTTGGTGTTTGCAGAGTGCTGTTGATGCATTTTTGTGTCTTAATAATAGGTGGGCTCTAAGCCTTTTTTGTAAATATTTTATTGATGAAAGGTATCTATACAACCTTATACTATTATAGTTTTAAAACAATGTAAGAGAATAAATAAAAGAAAATGTTTTAAATATGGAATCTTACAAGTTGTGAGTTTACAATACATTTTTTTTCATTTAAATAATAAATCAATGTGCAAAAAAATGTTTATTCCCCTTTCTACAAAATAAAATACAAAAAAGACACTTTTCTGTAACCAAAGAAAACATTATACCTAAATACTCTTGACATTTTCTCTCAGAACAGTTTGTATTATTACCAGAAGACACTAGATGGCAATACACACCAACTTATAGCATGCCATTTGTGTATTTTTCTAATATAACCACTGACGGAAGATCTTGCAGCAGGATATTCAGCCGCGATAAAAATGTCTCTCCTTGTGGATTTTCATTCTAACTAAGTGCCTTATTTACTGAAGAATTTCATCTTGTTTTATCTCAAGAAATGCATAATCAAATTGAATTTTATTTACCAAGGGGCAGGTTGGTTTATTTCCTATTGCTACAAATCTGCTGGGATATGGTCCTGAGTCAGCTGCATTATATCATTCCGGAGGAATCCAAGCATGGCACCTTTGTTGGAAGAATTGCTCAGGATCTTGGACTGGATATAGGTGAGATTAATTCAAGAATGTTGCATATTGTCTCTATAGATGAGCAGGAATATTTCCAGGTTAATCTGCAGAATGGAATCTTGTTTGTGAAAGAGACAATAGACAGAGAGTCATTATGTCCAGATACACCCTTCTGTATTATTCCTCTGCAGGTGATTGTAGATAAGCCTGTGCAGATGTATCGTGTAGATGTAGAAATAGAAGATATGAATGACAATGGTCCTGTATTCCCCTCCAGTGTGACTAACCTCCTTATATCAGAGCTTATCCCTGCAGGATCTCGGTTTCCTTTAAAAGGAGCCATAGATCTAGATCTTGGAACAAATTCTGTGACAAATTATGAACTCAGTGCAAGTGATTATTTTGCTTTGGATTTTCAAAAATATATGAATGAAATCAGATCATTAGAACTTGTGCTAAAGAAAGCTCTTGATAAAGAAAAGCAGTCTGTTCACAATCTGACACTTACAGCTTATGATGGAGGAAAACCAAGACAAAGTGGTATAACTCATATTGTCATCACTGTCGAAGATCTAAATGACAATGCTCCTGTGTTTGATCAGCCATTCTATCAATGTAGTGTGACTGAAAATGCTGTTAAAGGAACTTTAGTATTTAAGCTGAATGCTACAGATTTAGATTCTGGAAAGAATGGTGAAATATCATATAAATTTAGCAACATGGAAATGGAGAAAGTGAGTACAATTTTTAGTTTAGATAAACACACTGGAGAAATTAGAGTGAAAGGTGAAGTTGATTTTGAAAAAACTAAAATGTATGAAATTCGCATTGATGCTACTGATAATGGAAATCACCCAATGGTTGGACATTGTAAAGTTCTAGTGACTGTTGTAGATGTCAATGACAACCCTCCTGAAATGACGGTGACATCATTATCAGTTCCTGTTCCTGAGAATTCACCAAAGGGAACAACAGTAGCCATCATCAGTGTTCGCGACAGAGATTCAGGGTCAAATGGTAAAGTGAGCTGTCACATATCTGCCAATGATTCCCCTTTTAATATAAACCCGGCATTTATGGGAGACTTTTCTATGACTGTGAATGGTCCACTAGATCGGGAGAGGAAGGATCATTATGAAGTTGTGGTAATTGCAAGAGATGAAGGTTTTCCATCACTGTCTGTTTCAAAAACTCTAAAAATTGATATCAGTGATGTGAATGACAATGCTCCTCATTTTTTTCAGTCAATAGACACAATCATTATCAAGGATAACAATCCTCCAGGTTCTCATGTCTACACAGCCTTAGCTTCTGACCCTGATGTTGGCCAGAATTCATTCATCACATACTCAATCATTGACAGTTCTATCGATAGAATCCCTATATCTTCATATATGTCTATTAATCCAGAGAATGGGAAGGTATTTGCTTTAGTTTCCTTTGACCATGAGAAGGTGACACATTTCCAGTGTCATATAAAAGCCACAGATGCCGGCCTACCTTCACTCAGCTCTAATCTGACCCTAAATATCTTCATCACTGACATCAATGATAATGCTCCCACATTTTCTCCATTTTACTCAACTCTGTCCATAAAACTGTCAAAATTGGCACAACCAGGACATCTTGTAACTAAAGTGAGTGCAATAGATTTGGATTCCGGATACAATGCTCTGATGTCTTATCACTTCAAGAATGTTTCAACAAAAGTACCATTTGTTATTTCTCAGCAAACTGGAGAAATCAGTTTAAAACGTCAAATTATGGAGTCAGATAGTGATGAGTACAGATTATTAATAGTGGCTCAGGACCAAGGAGAACCATTCATGACGGCACTGACACAAGTTTATGTTTCCTTTGTGGAATCTGGGGAAGAGATTATGTTTGATAATCAGGATCACAAGAAGGAAGTCAATGAATTTCTGATACAAACATTTATTTGGTTGTAGCCATCTGTGTTATATCAAGTATATTTCTGATTACTTTAATCGCATTCACTATTTTGAGATGGCAAAAATACAGAGATGAGGTCAATGATCTGAAGGAAAATTACAAAATCTGTTCCAACACTGGAGGTAGCTGGATGTATTCTCAACACACACAATATAGAGTATGCGCTAACCCACTGCAACCCAAGAATGACTTAATAGTCTTCACTCCAAATAGTTCTCAAGCAGCAGGAAATGAAGGAAATGTAATGGAACAAGGACTTGCGTCAACATACCAGGTATGATAACATGGAAACATTTTTAAATACATATATTTATACATTTCTAAAGTAACAAATACTCTTCTGTTTCATCCAAATTGTAAACTGAATGTTATAATAGAAATCGTTCTACTGCTTTAATTTTTCTACCAGAAAAGGAAGTGAAATTCTGGTTACGTTTTTTTGCCTTAACCACTATACCAATGGTTCTCTCTACCTATTCTAGTACGCACGAGGCACCTTTAAAATGCATGCGGTGGCTACATTTAATCGACTCTCTTTGTTCTTTTCTATAGGAGTTTCAAATACAGTTGAGCAAGTGTGCTTGGATGTATTCAGAATTCCAATAGAAATGATTGGAGAGCCATACAAGTGTATTCAATTTTCTATTCTCTGCAGTTGGCAGGGGCCTAGTCACAATCCAGAAGTTAGATAATAGGAATACCCCATCAGTATGTAAAGGTATTCAACTGTATATTTGTGTTCATATGCGGTTCCTTTTAGTAGATAATAGACAGTGTATACTACAGTATAGAAATGTATATAATAGTTATAAGTTAAGTAGATAAGTGGGTTTTATAACTTATTTAGGGAGGAACAGTGCTTAGTCATTAAGATGTCCGTGGGGTTAACTGAGCTTAGAATGGGGAGACAGTGCTGCTGGAAAGGCAGCAAATAGAGCTAACAGGGGAAAAGCAATAGTTACACAGTTAAATACTACAGTCTGTCCGCTCTGTACTCAGTTCTCTGTGGCTTTGTTCTGAGTTGTGTATATAGTTAGAAGTTGGATGCAGCAAAGAAAAAGGGAAACTCTTCTATCAGCCGGTGATAGGTAGAGCAGGCCAGAAAATAAGTACATCAACACCATTCACAGAAATACCATAAAGCAGTAAAAGAAGTAACAGCAAAGATACACCAAAAAACAGAGGGAACTGCTAGAAGGAGAAAAACAACAGTGGCACAAAAAAGGAGGAAGGCTGAGTGAGCCAGTCAACATAAATACAGTTGGGCAGTTTGGGGGACTGTTGAAGAAACAAAGGATATGTAGAGAGAATGGAGAGTGTCCTGAGTGCCAGCACCTTTGCATAGCTGGACTGGGTTAGACAAGAGTGGTTGTCAGGAATAGCCAGTCATAAATGTATACAGTGATGAAGTAATGTGCCATGCCCAGAGAAGTTGTTGATTGATATAAGAAGAGTAATGTTCAGAAAGTCATTATGTCACTACTACTCTACCCATCTTCCGCAACACACCATCAACCTGCACCCTTCTTTATCAGTACATTTTACTTTTATTATACATAATACTTTTTCACAGACTAAAGTGTGTCCCACAATTTACTAGAAATGGGTGTGTTTACAAGTCTATTACCTTAGCTGTCTGCCTAAGCCTCCACTTATTTACCAAGTTACTCGCAGTGTACTCCAGTCCAAGCTTTCTCATTTGATAAACTAACATTTTATGTAGAACAGTATACTATATAAATTACCAATAAAAGCTGATCAGATTTTTCTGACAGGTCCAAATTGTCATAAAACCATGCTGACATGGAATAAAGGTTTTCCTTAGGATACTTCAGGATGCCTTCTCTTACAAAAATCTTTAACCCCTTAAGTTGAACGCTTGAAAAGTAGTTAATGACCAGAACATTTTTTTAGTTTTTGCCTCCTTGCGTTTCAACAGTTGTAACTTTTTCATTTTTTCAATGATGCAGTTATATGAGGCCTTGTTTTATTCGAGACAAGTTGTACTTTATGGGGGAAAAGTTTAAGTTCACTTTAAAAAAAATTGCAGAATTTTTTTTATTTAAAAAAAAAATATCTTTTTTTACACCATTCACATTTCACACTTAATAATTTGTTAGATAAATTGTACAGGTTACTACAGACGTGAGGATATCTAATAAGTGTAGGTTTTTTTGTATGTGTAATATATTCACAATTAATTTTTATTAAAAATTTATTATTAATTTAAAAATAATTTTTTTATTAATTTTTTACAGTTTCTGTTTTTTTTTTCCTTTTTTTTAAATCCCAGGAAGGGAGAACTGTGTTAGTATTTTTTTTTGTTACACTTAGTAATGTATTCGCATAGTCATATATGCTAATACATTATAATCTGTGTCAGTCTGACACAGGCAGTGATCAGGACAGCACACAGTCTGCCCTGATCACTGGCTTGTTACACAGACAGCTCTACTCTAGGTCCCCAGGGCTGACTGTGCAGCCGTTCCCTGGGCTCTGTCGGGTCACCGATCACCCAACACCGATCACCCAACAGAGCAGGGAAACCCTTTGATTGCGCTGTGGTGACGATCTACCGCAATCAAAGGGTTAAAGCACCGGGGTGCAGAGGTTTCCCCCGCCCTCCGGTGCTCATAGGGGATGCTCTGGGATCAGGGCTGTGTAGCACAGCCCCGACCTCAGCGTAGCTGTGGCGCCTGGGCGCCGAAAACTCCAATACCTGCAGTGACACCAAAAGACGTTGCTGCAGACGAACGACCTGCACCAGCCGACGTCAAAAGTCGGCGGGCGGTCGTTAAGGAGTTAACCCCCAATGGAGGTTAACTGTAATGGCAAAAAGCTCCCTGGCTCGCCTATAGAACTCTTTGAAAGCAATGGTACTAGATATGTTGTCCACCATTGCATGCAACATATCCTGTTATTATGCAATTAATAAGAATTATACATAATGGCCTGTCTATCATCATACTGTACTTCATTCTCAGTTTAGAGGGATATATGCTATCTGTATCTGGTAGTCTCTCAAGAATGTGATTCAATTAGACGTATACCACTAGTCTCTAGCTACTATTCTGAGCTGCCTTTTCAGCTCACATACACATATAGGGCAATGATAGTAGGCTATTCTTTTTCAGACAGTAATATAAATTTATTCAATAACGGTAGTCCCGTATTTACGGACACATATAAAAACTTCTAAACACAAATAGAAAAGAGAAGTGGTATATTCAAGTTTAGTAGTCCAGCATAGAACTTGTGTTCGGACTCAATCCATCCATAGACGTAGCTGAGGAGATGTATGACAAGAGTGAGCTGCACACTCAGAGAGCGACGTTTCGGGGGCTCCGCCCCCTTTCTCAAGCATGTGCAGTGCACCTATACCACCGTTTAAATACCAAATCAGAATATTAAAAACAAGCAGTTAAAATACAACAAAACACTGAAGCTGTTACATTTACAAGAATGCTTTAAGGCTATACATTTCATTAAGGCCTTTTGGAGCCAAGGATTGCATCTTACTAATCCAATAGGCTTCACGCTGCAAAAGACGGGTTTTAACCCTCTCTATATTGTTGCCTTCTATTCATTCTAATATACACCAGCGGAGATCACTCACTACCTGTTT